>CATLJY010000528.1:0-40003 GCA_949987705.1 Thereva unica | reverse complement strand
AATAATCTTTACAAAGGAAGACAAAATAATTTAATTTTTTTACTTAAAAGTTGTGAATTTATCATACATTTTGTTTAATGGTAGTAGTAGTAACGTTATAATCTTATATATAATTATTTGTGAATTTGTTTTGCTCCTTGTCGGAACTAGTTTATTCTTTGTTGTTTTCTGTTCTCCATGTAAGAGAACCTGTTGTTGGTGATAACGATTGTAAAAAAACGACGAGTACTGGCGCCAATACCACGCGTTTTTCTTTTTCTTCAGTTCTTCGTACAGATATACCCATGATAATTTAATTGTATATTAATTTTTTTTTAATTTGAGCGTTGGAATTCGAGATCTGACAAGGATCCGCGATTGTTGTCTTGAAATAGTGACGTGTCAGTTATCCATTGTATTGTTTGGTTGTGTTAACTGTTTTCCTGCAATAAACAGGCATATTAAATGATTGTAACGAAAATGTCTGTGTATTAGATTTTTTTCTTTGTGGAATGGTTGGGGCGGATTGCTTTTCTTTTTCAGGGTTCTTAAATAGTGCATTCTCCTGAAGCTGATAGTATTCTATACTAATAGCTGTCAGGGGAACGAACTGCCATGACGAGGCACAGGCGATGACCGGAGAATGATGGAGGCGGGATTCAAAGTTGCCTAGGCACAGGTAAGTGGTGAACCAACCGCGGTAAGCCCCGGCCACACACCCCACGACCCCTCCGGCGAGCTAGACAACTCCGTGTGGCCGGCGTAGGAGTTCCGGATTTTCTTTTTATTTCTTATGTATGGTGTTGGCTCCTTGGCCATGCTCTTCCGGGCTTGTGGCTAAGGGGGTAACACCTCGCATAAGTGGCGCCCACTATTTAGATCGCGCCCTTATGCTGGTACATATATAAAGCTTTAAAATAAGGAAATTTGAATAGTTTGATATTTTCCTTTGAGTAGTTAAAGTTATGAGTTCCGATAGAGTTGTTTTAGATGTACAATTTGTCAGTGGAATTAACGGACAGCTATTTTCTAAGGAGCTGTCCGTCTTGCATCACGGGTCGCTTATACCAAGTTTATACTATTTTATGCCTCCATACCCGTATAATGAACTACCGTCAAAAGCTCGTTGGCAAAATGATTTCAACTTTAGAAAAATAAATGGATTAAGATGGAACGGCGGCATTATTAATTACAACGAATTACCCAAGATACTGTCGAATTATTCAAATGCAACAATTTACGTGAAAGGACTAGAAAAGGAGAAATTTATTCAGAAATACCTTGCGGAAGCGAAAATAAACCAATTGGAAATACCAAAACTAGCCAACTTAGAAAATTTTGGAGCTTTCTGCACTATACATGGAAAATCACGTAGTCTAAGATGTGCCGTACAAAATTGTTTTAATATTTATTTGTACATGCTAGTGAATAAATGTTTTAAATAAAAGAATTTTTTAGTTGTACTTTATTTATTTGCAGTCAAAATTTATCGTATCAAAAACAAGATTTGCAATACAATACAAAGGTATTTCATAAAAAAGTCGAGAATAATTTAAGTGTACATAAGATGTTCGACTTGGAATAAAAAAATCTTCACATGCTAATGTTAATACATTTTTTTCTTTACATTTTTCAATGTACTTCTTATAATATTCTTTCATGCTCTCTGAAGCATTGTTATTGTGGTACATAACGATGTTTAAAAATTTCAGCATTTCAAATAATTTACAAAGTTCCGCTTGCCTTAGAGTGATGCTGCCACTGCCAATGGGGATTTTGTACTCCTTCGTCTGATTTGCTGAAGATAAATTTTCCATTTTCGTTTTTAAAGCACCAAGATGGTTGTAAATAGATGTCCATTCGGGATAGGATGCTGATATTGGGATGAGTCCATGACGCTGAAATACTATTTTCGCCTCGAACGATGTTGGGTCAAAGCCGAGTATTATCTTCCAGTTATGGCAGTCGTCCAAAAGGTACGTGTAATTTAATAAGAGATTTTCACCGACAACTTCTGCTTCGCATTTGGACAGCTTCTTTTTTCCTTTAGCACCAGTGGTCCTCTGTCTTTTACGTGATGGCTCCATGTTACTCAAATTAAACTTTAACATTAAATATTAACAGCTTTTGTTCAGTGTTTTTATAGTGCTGATCTCGGCTTTACATGATTGGTTACAAAAGTCTCCACCACTTTGTGTAAAATTCTTCAAGTATAAATTAACTATTTTATTATCATTTAAACTGAAATCGCTCGAAGAGAATTGTGTTAAAAAATTCTTTAGGCTCTTTTCTCTACACCGAGAATATAGAAATACACAACAATAATGTCCACATGTCGATGAAAATTGTCCCTGCAAACGTGTTTTATTATTTAAAAAAGTCTTTGAATTATTTAAAAGAAATCTTTGAAAAAACTTATTGGTGGGATATCTTCCAAATGAGTCAAAGTACTCTGCAGGACCTTGTTTCGGGAAATAAAATGCAACTCAGTGAGTTCCGTCTTTATGTGATGGATCCGTATTAGCTATGACGCATGCGGGGTTTTTTATTTTTTGTGGTAGATGGTTGCAGGGGAAGACTCCTCTAAAAAACTTGTTTGTTAGGCGATTATTTGTCAATGCAGTTGCAAGTTCGATCGTGTTCATTCTTGTTCACAGGTAAATGCTGCTTCTAAGTCAATGACCTCGGTGAGAGATGTAACATAGTTATTTATAAACTCCTTAGTTGATGTACCACGAACAAAGATTGTCTTAAATTTCGCTAGAGTTTTTATAAGGTCTTCATCCATACGTTTTAGTTCAAGATTACCAAATTTACTTGATTGTTGTTCACTGCATTCCAAACTAGATGTTGGATATTTAAAAATTATTTCCTTTGTAAACGTTTTATTTTGTACAGTGAATCCAGCTAAAGAGACTTTTTTAAAGAAGGTAAATTCACCTCCGCAAAAGTATTCCGCATTAATTAAACAACTCATTGTTACTGTTTGTACTCATAGTACAAATTTAGTATATGTATCATAAAAGTCAATCAATCAAAAAAAACTTTTTTTTGTTATCATAATTTTTCCCATTTTCAAAAGTAAAGACATTTATTATCTTTAAATTTTCATTTTTCGGCATGTAAGCATGTTGACCAGCAACATTAGAATTTCTGATAAAACATCAAGCCAGACGTAATCTGATCCGTCCGGCCATGAGAAAATATGCGAAGCGGCTAGATAACGCGAATTTCCATAGAGAATCGGCAGATGCTCAGAAATTCTAATGTTGCACAAAATGCATAGAACATTCTTTTAGCAATGTAAGCAGTTTTGTGTATATAAAAGAAATTAATGGATAATTAAAGAGACACAGTTATTAATAAGACTTCAAGCGTTTAATTTCTAATTGTCCTGTGTTTGGGTGTTTCGCTCAAGCACAAACATTACAAATCAAATCAACAAAGCAATCGTTGTCAAGGTGAATCACTTTGTCAACATTTTTAAATAACTTTGTCAAGGTGTAACACCTTGATAATTTTAAAAGGAAACTTTGGACAATCAGTCCACCGGGAAGTAAAAGAACTTCTCGTATTAGACATTGGTGACCCCGACGTGATCGGGTGTAGCACTTGTATCACGCAACGTACATCTTCGCATCAATCTCGGGAGCTAATCAACAGCTGTCATCATGTCGAAGACTTTGGAGGAATTTATGCAGGACCAATTCTATTTGGGGCAAGAGATCCAGAGAGTCGTCAGCAATTATAAGAAAGACCCAGCGGACCGAAAAAACAGGGACTATTACCTGGAACGCATCCGGCGGCTAGAAGATAATTGGCTATCTTTTGAAAGGAATGACATCAATCTTAAGGAGCTTCCCAATCACGAGACCCATGAATACACGACTAAAAATTATTACACAGCAATCGCCAAGATATACCAAGAATATCGGGAGCTGTTTGAGGAAAAGTTGACGGAATTTCCCAGGCCATCTGCAACACCAACTCCAAGGCAATCTGCAACACCAACACCCAGGCAATCAAAGGTTCAAATTAATGTGACAAGCCCAACCGAGGCTGAAACTGCAAATACTGAAGAAGTCAAAAGGATGAAGAGGAGGCAGCAATCAGTACTCCAATCCTTGAATCGTTTAATGCAATCAATTGACAGGAACCAGATGCATGACACGGTTTACTGCAAAGTAAAACTTGAAGCAGTCAAACATTATTGGTCCCAGATTGAGGAATTAAACAGTAGGCTGTGGGAGTTAGTTGACGATCCAGCCAAAATCCATGACTATACCGATAGTTACATCCAAGCTGAAGAAAATGTGCAGCACCTACTCGTAGCATTGACAACCAGGTTGCAGGAGCAAAGGCAAATATCCAGCAACAGCCAACAATCCAGTCAAGCAAGCTCATTTATGAAGCTTCCAAGGATAGAGCTCCCAAAATTTGATGGAGATTATCTGAAATGGAAGCAATTTCACGATTTATACACAGAAATGGTGCATAAACAAGCATTGGCCGACTGTCAAAAAATGTGGTACCTGAAGGCCAACCTAGTAGGAGAAGCAGAACGTCTAATAAGACATTATTCTTTGTCAGAAGAGAACTACACAGCAGCGTGGAGAACACTTCAAGATCGCTACAACAATCCAAGGATACTTGTTGCAGCTCTGGTCAATAAATTGTTATCTCAGCCTTCTCATGCAAACGAATGTGGAACGGCAACATCAGTAAAGAATCTACATGACATAACCCAAGAATGCCTTCTGGGCTTAGAAAATTTGGGAGTTTCAACTGAAAACTGGGACCCATTACTGCTTCACATTCTGCAGCGAAAGTTAGACAAGAACACTCATGCAATGTATGAGCAGTCCCTTGCAAATCCAAAGGAGTTAGCATCTTTGAAGGACTTCTTAGCATTCCTTGAAAAACGTTTCCAGGCGTTGGAGGCCTTAGGCGGAAAAGGGAATGTGAAACCAGAACAGCACAAGAAACCATCAAAGACATTCTCATCACTTGCATCTACAATAACCCGATGCATTTTATGCAAACAAAACCATCAGCTGTACCAGTGCAAACAGTTCCTGCAAAAAACCCCCAGTGAGAGATTACGCTTAGTGCAAAAAAATAAATTGTGCGTGAATTGTCTCAGGAACGGTCACCATTGGACCGATTGCAAATTACGAGCTTGCACCAGATGTACCAAAAAGCATAACACGCTGTTGCATTTAGATATTCCCGAGGCTAAGGCCAATGCAAAGCCAATTGATCATAAGGATATAATGAAAACAGAAAGCTTACCTGGATCTAGCAGTAGCACATTATCCTTAACCACCAAAACTATGGGTGTTCCAACAGGATATGTCATATTGAGCACAGCACATGTAAAGTTAATTTCCAATGACGGCCGAACTATAGAATGCCGCGCCATCCTGGATCCAGGATCACAAATCAATATTATTACAAAACGATTGATAAAAAAAATGCGTCTAGAGCCAGAAGAAGTTACACTATCAGTAGAAGGCATACAGCGAGCACCACAAAAGGCCAGAGGACGCATCAACATCATACTAGAATCCAACACTAGCGCTTTTAGTACCAGAATTGAAGCCTTCGTCATGCAGGAAATTACATCGTTGCAGCCAACTCAGCAATTAAATTCTACTGAATGGAAGATACCGAACAACGTTAGATTGGCTGATCCCCGATTTGACAAGCCGGCAAAAGTCGATCTACTGCTTGGTGCAGAACACTTTCTCCAATTGTTGTCAGTAGGACAGATAGACCTAGGACCCAACTTACCAACGCTACAAAATACCGTACTTGGATGGATCGTTTCAGGAAAGGTAACCCAACCGAATCAGATAAATTCAGCAAGAGCGATATGTAACATTCTTACTGAAGAAGGAAGGCTCACTGATGTAATCGAAAAATTTTGGAAACTGGAGGAAGCAGAGGAATCAACAACTGAAATGAGCGTTGCTGAGAAACTATGTGAAAAAATCTTCAATCAAACCACAAGTTGCTTGAGCAATGGACGATTTGTAGTAGCGTTACCATTCTCTCAAGATCCTAAGAGCCTGGGCGAATCCAGAACTGTAGCACTGCGCCGCTTCTATGCGCTCGAAGGGAAACTCATGAAAAACAGTCAATTGAGAAAGGAATATGTAGCGTTCACGGAGGAGTATATACAGCTTGGCCACATGCAACTGGCAACCAGTGACAGTCTTCTACAACCAAACTATTATCTGCCACACCATAGCGTTCTCAAGCCAGATAGCACCACTACAAAGTTACGAGTAGTGTTTGATGCATCAGCCAAGACAACATCTAATAAGTCGTTGAATGATATACTTTATGCTGGGCCGACAGTACAAGATGAACTCTTCTCAATTCTCTTACGTTTTCGACTCCCACGGTTTGTATTCACAGCCGACATACAGAAAATGTACCGGCAAATAGAAGTGCGCAAGGAAGATCAGCAATTCCAACTTATTTTTTGGAGGAAGGATCCAAATGAGCAGGTGAAATGCTACCAACTTCGAACAATTACCTATGGTACCACTTCAGCGCCATATTTGGCAACAAGATGTCTTCAAAAGCTCGCAGAAGATCGAAAGGACGCCTATCCATATGGAGCACAAATCCTCAAACACGATTCCTATGTAGATGACGTAATGACTGGATCAAATAGCGTGGCCGAGCTCTTGCAGAGTCAAAAGGAACTAAACCAGCTGCTCACAGAAGGCGGGTTTACACTAAGGAAGTGGTGCTCTAACCATGCCAAACTACTTGAGCACATAATGCAGAAAGATCAAGAGATACAACTTGATTTCACTAGCAATCAGGAAGATCACGTAAAAACGTTAAGATTGATTTGGTTTCCAAAAAACGACGAATTTAGTATATCAGTGTCCAAAAATGACGCCAACCGAGTAACAAAACGGACCGTTGCATCAGACTTAGCAAAAATATTTAACTCATTAGGCATGATCGCTCCAGTTGTTGTTAGAGCAAAATTGTTTCTTCAAGAACTATGTGAGCTAAAGATGGATTGGGACGCCGCGATTCCGCAAGAACTGTATACCAGATGGATAGAGTTTCGGCAACAACTTCATGCACTAAACGAAATAAAGATTCCACGACACATTTATGGTCACCGTCTGGTGAAAGATATGCAGCTCCATACTTTTGCAGATGCCTCTGAAAAGGCTTACGGTGCAGCAGTCTACATTCGAGCCACTACTCAAGATGAAACGGTACTTTGTCGGCTGTTGTGTGCTAAGTCAAGAGTAGCACCCATAAAGAAAATTACAATTCCAAGACTGGAACTATGCGCAGCTAAGTTGGCAGCTGAATTAACTCACCGCGTCAAGAAGGATTTGGATCTGAGAAATAAACCGAGTTATTTGTGGACGGACTCGGAAATTGTATTATCATGGTTAAATAGTTCCACGGCAGCGCTATCAACGTTGCTAACAGAATAGCATCTATTAAAGGTTACTCTATACCAGAGCAATGGTGTCATGTCTCATCAAAGGACAATCCGGCAGACATAGTGTCAAGAGGTCTATCACCAGAACGTATGCAAAATTGTACACTGTGGTTTTATGGACCACTCTTTTTACATGGGAAGACAGAAATTTGGCCACCAGCGTTCAAACTACAAGAACCGGTAACTAAGGTTAGCGTACCACCAGTATCGCTCACTACAACCACACACAACGATGCATATTTCGACGTAAGCTGTATAAAACACAATAACTCTTTCCGGAAATTACAGCGAATAACAGCTTACACACTCAGATTCATCAATCGCTGCCAAAGGAACCCGAAGGAAGGAGATACGAGCGAAGGAAATGCATTAACTCCTAAGGAACTCGATGAAGCATTATATTTGATCATAAAATCCATGCAGAAGGAGGAGTTCATGTTGGACATCAACCATTTAAAGCGCCATCAGGAGGTCAACAAAAATAGCCCACTTTGCAGTTTGACACCATTTCTAGATGCAAAGGGAGTAATACGCGTCGGTGGAAGACTAGAGGCGTCAAGATTATCATACGACGCAAAACATCCCATGCTGCTGCCTTACGGTCATCCGCTAACACGACTATTATTAACTGATCTTCATAAGGAAAATTCACACATTGGGCTACAAGGATTACTCGCCACCGTTAGGCAACATTTCTGGCCAATTAAAGGAAAGGCCCTTGCACGAGTTATAGTTCAACACTGCACCACATGTACGAGAGCCAAGCCGAAACTATTTCATCAGTTGATGGGTAACATACCTGTGGATCGAGTGCAGCCCACCAGACCATTCATCAATGCCGGAGTAGACTTTTGCGGGCCAATTTCAATTCACTACAAGTTGAGGGGCAAAAGACCAACAAAAGCTTATATTGCAGTCTTTTGCTGCTTCTCTACCAAGGCAGTCCATTTCGAGATTGTCTCCGATCTAACAACCGACGCCTTCATTGCAGCACTTAAACGGTTCATCGGTAGGCGAGGACATGTTCAAAATCTCTACTGCGATAACGCAACCAACTTTGTTGGGGCGAGCAATCAACTAAGTGAGTTGAAGGATGTCATTTATTCGGCTAAAGGCAGAGTAGCCATTACCAGCACCTGCAGCTCCAAATCCATCAATTTTCGTTTTATACCACCAAGAGCTCCTCACTTCGGCGGACTCTGGGAGGCGGCAGTCAAATCAGCAAAACATTTATTAGTACGATCCATGGCAAACGTATCAATGACATATGAGGAATTAGAGACAGCAATGATTGACATTGAAGCAGTGTTAAACTCACGCCCAATAACGCCACTATCTAATGATCCAATTGACCTCAGTGCTCTAACTCCTGGTCACTTTCTTATTGGGGAGCCCCTTACAGCAACTGTCGACCAAACTGGAAAGGAGTTACAAGGAAGTTTACAGAATCGGTGGAAAATGTTAACACACCTCAAGCAAAATTTCTGGAACAGGTGGTCACAAGAGTATCTGAGCGAACTGCAGCATCGTTATAAATGGAATACACGGCTCAATAACGTAAAAACCGGAACGTTAGTTATCTTAAAGGAAGACAACATGCCAATCATGAAGTGGCCACTGGGAAGAATTGTGAAGATTTATAAGGGAGAGGATGATTGTGTGCGCGTAGTAGATGTGAAAACCGCTTCAGGCATCTTTAAAAGAGCAATACACAGACTGGCCCCACTCTTAATGACAGAAGATGATGAAAAACGTGATGACGAAGACCCCTTCGGATCAAGTCAACAAAACGAAGAAAACGAACCAGAAGAGACACCAAGTAAAAGGGTACGGCGAACAACATCACCGTCCATACTAACGCTTTTGGCAATATGCTTGATCCTACCAATCATTATGGCATCCAATATAGAAGTTAAACGTTTTAAGGAGCATCATGGATTAAAGTTTGAAAACGTCGGCAAAGTTGGCTTAACATCAAGACAATGGGACATCATCGTATACTTTGATCTGCAACCGTTACAGCCACAGTACCAAATTTTCCTCAAGGGGCTTTCAACGTTTCACCAACTTTGCAAAGAAATTAATCAAAGGCCAACATGTGAACAAATCATAGGGGAATTTCAACACATTCAGGAAGAATTTGAAGCAAGTGATGAATTGCTCAGTCTACAGCGTACGCCAAGTAGAATGAAACGAGGAGCGGTGAACTTTGTCGGAAATATGGCAAATGCATTATTTGGAGTATTGGACAACGACTATGCTGTAAAAATGTCAGAAACCATCGACAATATTCGAACTAATGAGGAGCATCTACTAGCACTAGTGAAGAATCAAACATCCATTATAGATTCGACAATTAAAGTTATACGAAAGGACCAGTCAACAACAGAGGCAAGATTCAAGAACTTGGAAAACCGATGTCAGCAACTCCTCAATACCGTCCATCCCGACACAGGAGAGACCTATGCATTAAAAATGCAAAACTTAGTGACGTCACTTGCTATACAAATGACGCTACTTACAACGAATTTGCGTCATGTCCATTCGTTGATCCTGGACATTTTGGCAGACACGCATCATGGAAGACTGAGCCCTCAGATCATATCACCTCGCCAACTGAAGGAGGAGCTTATGACCATTCGAAGCCACTTGCCACCATCATACAGCCTTCCGACCGATGGCCATAGCATGAGCAGCTTATACCATCTCATCACAGTAGCTGGCTGCAAGACTGACAAATACGTCATTTTTCATCTCAAAATACCGTTACTAAATGCTGATGATTTCGACTTATTTAAGATAACCCCAATCCCCACAGTAGTAAATAACACCTTTGTGGCTATTCGGACAACTTCAAAATACCTTGTGATCAACACCCTTAGAGACATGTACTGTCCAATGTCAGAAGTCGAACTAAATCTTTGCTTAGCTATGAGCGACAGACGCATATGCCGACTTCAGCAACCACTCTACCATCGAGGTGCTGAAATAGGCATGTGTGAAGTGTATCTCCTTAACGAGATGCCCACGGTCTCACAATGCCCAGTAGAAATACTACACCAACAACCAATTTGGATTCAACTTGATCATCCCAATGAATGGATATTTACTATGAAGGAACCAACAGTAACCAATATCGTGTGCAATGGAGAACCATCCACCATCACGCTCGAAGGAATCGGTCAACTGAAATTGGAACCAGAATGTATTCTGAAGCAGAAGTTGGCGACTGTTCAAGGGCACCACATTAACTTCAACAGCACTGCGACAGGTCATATCCGATACTCTAGTACTAAACCGAAGGTACCACAGGAAAGGAATTCTGATGCCATCTTCAAGATACAACAAGAAACTCTTGATGAAATACAGCAGCAGCTTGCGCAACAAAATCTAGAGCTGCCTATGAAAATCGAAGCCCACAATAATCATCACAGCATCACCAGCTACCTCAGCATTACATTAGTAGCAGTCTTAATAATAGGAATTTTGGTGCGATATGGGTACATCAGATGCAGACAACCTAAGCGGCCTCAACCTAAACCCCGGACGCATGTTGGAGTAAGTGAAGGATTAGACTTTACCGTTGTTGTATAATTGAACATCGTTCAAGGCGGGCAGTATGTTTGTACTCATAGTACAAATTTAGTATATGTATCATAAAAGTCAATCAATCAAAAAAAAAAACTTTTTTTTGTTATCATAATTTTTCCCATTTTCAAAAGTAAAGACATTTATTATCTTTAAATTTTCATTTTTCGGCATGTAAGCATGTTGACCAGCAACATTAGAATTTCTGATAAAACATCAAGCCAGACGTAATCTGATCCGTCCGGCCATGAGAAAATATGCGAAGCGGCTAGATAACGCGAATTTCCATAGAGAATCGGCAGATGCTCAGAAATTCTAATGTTGCACAAAATGCATAGAACATTCTTTTAGCAATGTAAGCAGTTTTGTGTATATAAAAGAAATTAATGGATAATTAAAGAGACACAGTTATTAATAAGACTTCAAGCGTTTAATTTCTAATTGTCCTGTGTTTGGGTGTTTCGCTCAAGCACAAACATTACAAATCAAATCAACAAAGCAATCGTTGTCAAGGTGAATCACTTTGTCAACATTTTTAAATAACTTTGTCAAGGTGTAACACCTTGATAATTTTAAAAGGAAACTTTGGACAATCAGTCCACCGGGAAGTAAAAGAACTTCTCGTATTAAACAGTTACTATAGTAAAGCAATTTGCCAACTAACAGTTTGTTGCAAGTAGCCGCCTTATATAGATTTAAAAGTTGGTGTAAACATTTCGATCCTTGTCAATTTCAATCCTTCCATCGTACTCAGCATATACAATGCATGTCACACTATTTTTTAACGCATCTCTAAATTTTCCTTCAGCACGTACTGTCCCTTGTTTTAATAAATTGCCGCAAGTCGCGTTAAATGAATTGTCTGTTGTTAAATCGAAAGCGAGAAGAAAACACCCCTTGTCGAATAATGTCTTGGATATTTGATGACCTTTATCGAAGTAATAAATACCTGTTCCTCTGAATAACGTATTGTATCCGCGTGTACTAATCGGATTATCTTTTGAGTAGTCAAATTCGAGAGGTTGATTTGGTATCTGCACGCCATTCACTGATAAATTGAATCTGGTAATGTTGTTATGTTTAAAGTTGAAGGGGTTCTTTGTTTTTCTGCCAGTGTAAGCATCATTGTCCACCATACCAAAAATTATTAAGTTCGGTAACTGTCCGATGACGATATTATCCAGTGAAAGTGTGAATGTGTTTGCTGGAATAGTGTAACTTTTAACTTCAACTCGCTTGCATGGGTATATGGCGTTTGATCGCTGTAAAACTGTCTCATGTGCTAATAAAATATTCGGATTAACTGTCACGTGATTCATGTACATGGTTGCATCCAAGATTTTTAATAGTGGTGAGTCGGTCCCGTCCTTGGATAAAATATAAAATTCTGGTTTTTCAAGCGATAAAACTACACGTAAATCGACACCGTTTAATAGCAACTTATCCTGATTAAATAAATCGGTATGGATTTTGCCCATCAATTCAACTACATTACTTTTATTGAAGAGTTTCTGACGATCTAAATAGCCTTGATGTAATTCAGCGACGGGTTTATCGATATCTGCAATTTCCGTGTCATCTTTGTCAAGATACCAGCCAACCGACTCCAAATGGGTAGATGCCGCATCTTTGCCATAATTTAATAAATTTTCAATATAAGCGCGGTAATTGTAATTGTGATCGGTTTGAGCAATTGGTTTTCCATTTTAATATACGGTGCACTGGCGAAATATGGAGTGTAAAATATTGTTTATTAAACCTGGAGCATCACCATCATCTGGATAAAATTCTTCTTTTCCATCTTTTATTTTAATTAACTGCAGTTTTAGACGAAGATAGATGCTAGATAAATCACGATATGTATCTCCATGACCCAAAGTTACAAACTCTAGAACGGAGGAGTTGTCGAGCGAGGCTATTGGCTTATATGCTACTTCTTCTGTTTTCAAAATATTGCTCTGAACTGGTGGTGTGGAAAAAATATCCAGCTCCGATTTCATGCATTCTTTGTACGACATTATGTTTATTACTTATCGAAAATGTCCAGTATACGTTTACGTATCTTTCGTTTTGTTTTCAAAACTCCTGCTGTTATTCCTTTTCTTTGATTTTCAGTTTTGCAATTTCTCGTGCGTTTAGGTGTTTTTCCACGTCTTTTGCGTTTAAGAACTGGTTTCATATGCAGGGTTGTAAACGGATTCGGTCTTTTTATACCTGCTCCACTCATGCCATCAAACAGTTTATTTATACCTTTCTGAGCTAGATCTTGGGCAGCAAGTCTACCGTGATCTTTTAAAATATCTTTAACTGATTTGCTGCTGATGTTTTTATCCTGTATTATTGCTTGTCCTGTTTTTACAGCCTGTTGTGCTAATGTTTTTAATCCGGATGTAGCTAGAGGTTTTAAGTGTCGAAATAATGCACTGAAAAAGCTTCCGATACCTCTTCCACGTTGATAAATAACTGGACCACGATATAATTCTCCAATATCTGACAGGCCGCCGCCGCTTTGTATTAAATAATAACGTGTATAATAGGAATCCATCTCGTAATTCTATTTATACTATGCAAGAACAGCCTGTTGTGCAAATATTTATAGTTTTTATTGTCTTTTAAAATGAAGCATTACATATGTAGGAATATAACTTGTTTTAAAGCCTACTAACTCATCTTGATGATCAGTTATTTTTATAGAAATACTTTCAATAAAAGTTTTTTCAATAGGACAGTATTCTACATGTTCAAATCTTAATATAGTACCACACTCTTGAATCGGTATTATTCGTAGATATCTTACTAGTTTGTCGCCTATAGCTCTAGGTTGAATAATATCAGAGTATATACTCGTATGTATTATCAAAACAAAATAAGGGCCACCATGTTTTTTCAGTATTCTAAGAAATGCAATAGGTTTAGGGGCGGATAAATGATTAAATTTAATTAATTGATTAATTTTTAATGTAAAAACGTAAAATTCAATTTTGGATTTAAATAATTAACATCTGTTTATTTATTGTTGGTTAAATAAGAAATTTTTCTTAAAAAAGCACATTTTAAAAAAATAAGTTAAGTGAAAGGTTTGTTTAAATTTTTTTAACTCTGTGACTACATCAGTATCGTGTGTGCCCTCCCCTTCTCCGAACGCATTCTTGAAGTCTGGAGGGCATACTCTCTATCAGATGTCGCACCGTCTCTTGTGGAATTTGTTCCCAGCTCGTTTTGAGTACGTTGATGAGCTGTGTTTCGTTGTGCACTTGTTGATTTGTGTCTCGGACGCTTCTCTTTAACAAATCCCACATGTGCTCAATTGGGTTGAGATCCGGACTGTTAGCGGGCCACCGTAACACCTGTATACCAGCTTCGTCTAGAGCTTCCCTGGTGGCTCTGGCTGTATGAGCGCGGGCATTGTCGTGCATTAATTTGAATCCCTCACCAATCCTTTGTGAAAATGGCACCACATGGGGTCTTATGACCTGCTCAATGTATCTTTGAGCCGTTACCGTGCCTTCGTTGAGAATTGCGAGCTCGGTTCTACCCGATAGTGAAATCCCTCCCCACACCATTACATTGGGACCCCCAAATCTATCACTTTCATGGATACATGCATCCGAAAATCTCTCACCCTCTCGTCTCCAAACTCTTATGCGACGATCATCACTAAAAAATTTCACTTTGGACTCATCTGTGAACAATACTGTGCTCCAATCACTCGTGTCCCAGTCCTGGTGTTGCATTGCGAAAGAAATTCGGTTTGCACGATGGGACCCTGTCAATGGAATTCGCACTATACGTCTCCTAGAGAACTGTTGGTCTTCATGCAAACGATTTCGTATGGTTTGGTCACTCACGAGGGTGCCCGTCGCCTGGCGCAACCGGCTCTGTAAAGAGCGAGCAGTGATGAATCGCTCTCTGCGTGCAGTCAGGCGTATGTAGCGATCTTCCTGTGATGTGGTTGCTCGAATCCTGCCTGATCCTGGTCTTCTGGTGACACTCCCAGCCTCTTGGAAGCGATTCCAAGCATTCTGGATTGCTCGCCGTGAAAAATCCAGCTGTAGAGCTACGGAACGCTGCGAATGACCCTCCTGAAGCAATGTTATGGCTCTAGTTGTGGTTTGCAGGTCCATATGTCTTCGAATTCTCGGCATTTCTCTTCCAAAATGTTTTTCCTGCTCTAACTAAGCAAAGTTTAACGGTTAGCGAAGAAATTCACAGTTTGATGTTGACCCAAAAACTCGTTTTAAAATTGGCTAAATTTAACTGGTTAGAAAAAAACAAAAATCAACCGACTTCAAAAATTATACTCGCATTAATGTGTTTGTTAACACTTTAAAGAACACCCAAAAAAATAAATAGCCACCTAGGATAACTTTAAAATAATTAAATCGGTCCAAACAGCAAAATAATCAGGTGGCTCTTATTTTGTTTTGACTAGTATATTTTTCTCAGAGCAATCTTTTATAGTTTCTTGAATTGTTGTATCGAGAGAATTAATTTTTTCCATTATTGACATGTGCTCTTGGCGTAAGCCCGCAGTGTCAAATGACTCTTTTATTTCTGTCAACAATGCATCAGGATTACGTTTGTTTTCAGGTGTTTGGAGAAACACATCTGTGATGAAGTTTGACAGATTATCTATGTTTGTATTAATTGGTACTGGTGTAGATAAATATTCGCCCGAGCTTTGTTTTTCATATGGGACCTGCAAAATTTCACTGTTTTTAGTTATTTTCCGTTGCTCGGGTGCCTTTGCCTTGAGTGAATCTTTCTTCAGTCTATTCAATATTTCAAAAATTGTATTTTTAATTTCAATAATTCGTTTATGTTTTTCTTCTTCGCTAAGTATTTTATCGTCAAAGTGTAAATTGGCTAAAAGCAATGTCATGAGATCTTTAACATTCAAGTGTGAAGGTAGTGGTTTTTTTATTTTTATCGTAACACCCAATTCCTCTAAACGGAGTTCAAATACATCATTCTTCTTTTCACTACCTTTTTTCTCTTTATTTTCAGCTGTCTTTATGCTAGCCGTTGGATGTGTGTAGTTGTCTATTGTATTCTTCAAAACAGGATGTTTTCTACTCTTCCTAGGAACTTGACCAAATACATCATCAACAAAATCTTCAATTGATTCATAGTTCTTATATTTCAACACAACGTTTTCTGAAGTCTTTTTTCCTTGATATATGTGCAATATGTATTCGCCTGGCTCTGGCTTATAGTTTATTTCAGGGATAACTTCATTAAAGTGGTCATCTTCTAAGCGCTTCCACATTTTCGATTTAACATCATTCAAGTACATGGTGTACCATGAAGGTGTAACTGCATTAAAAAATGTTAATAAAAATGCCGAAAGGTTTATTTGTCCAGGTCTGTAACTAACTTGTTCAAGATTTTCTGGTGTCCATTCAAGTTTTACATTTTCATTTATTTTGATGCTAAGTATTTTAAAATCCTTTTGATGCTGTTTTCTAGTTTCCTTTAACTGGTCGTCTTCACGCCTCACTCGTTTACGCACATTTCCCCCATTGTTGGAGATTGCACGTTTTGTTATTTCAAAATTTGGTAATGCAATTTCAGTTATTCCAACATGCCAGTTTCCATTAAACTTGCATGGTTTAGCAAGTGCATTTGTAAAAGCCGATAGCGTATTTTCCGGGTAAAATTGCATAGAGTTATTACTTAAAAGACATATGTAAAAATCATTTTCTTTTATTTCCACTGGCATTGTTTTAAAGTCTTTCCCAAGGAATGTCCGAAGTACTTGTAGTTCTATCCTTCTTAGTCTTCAAACGCTCACTCTGTCTAGTACCGAGCTTACGTAAAGGAAATGAAAGCATATATTGACCAGATTCTAGTTGAGAGGGTATTAATATAGACTTTTTCTGGTCTGCTTTTTGTTTTTCACTTTGTTCTAATTCTTCTATATGCTCGCTAGCTTCGTCGGGAGTCATAGCCGTAGGTACAGTATACTGCGTTACACCATCCTCAGCTGTGATTATTTTATAATCCTTTTCACGTGCATTAGGTGCAGATGTTGTTCTTAGTAATTTTGGTGGTGGCCTTAGAGTTTTTGCTATTCCGCTAGCTGATAATCGTCTTTTGGCGGCTGGTGATAAAGATCTTCTTGGCGGGGTTATGTTATGTGTTTCTTCAAAGACTTCTTCTTCGCTTAGGAAATCATTTGCTGGTGGTGGTGAGGTCTGTGTTAACACATCATCTTTAAATATAATTTTCGTTTGTGTGGTACTATCTCTTAAACTTTTTTGTTTGACATTATGTTCACGTGGCAAGTAAAAATTTGTTTCTTTATCAAGGGTTTGTTTGGATTTCCGATTGTGATTTAAAAAGGAAATTAGTTGGTTTCGATAGCTATACCATTTTTCGGAATCATTCATGTCTTTATTCTGTAGTATTTTATTCATTGCTCTATCAAAAATGGACTGATTTGCAGTCATTTCAATTTCATCTTTAAGCCTGTTGTAAACCTCTGGCGACAGAAGTAGCATCTTGTTAAGTCCATTATTTCTATGCATATTTTTCAATTAATGAGCCGATAACTCCTGATAGTACACTTCCTAATAAAACTGGTAAAAAACCTCCTCGTTGCACTAGTATTTTACGCTGTTTAGCAACAGATCTCTTTGCGCAAATCAATTTACGCATGTCCTTTTTATACCTACACAGTGAGTTGTAGATATTTCCATGCGGCATGTGGTAACCTTTTAATGTGTTGAGTGTAATTTCACAAAGAGTTTTTATAACCTCAGGGTCAGCATTTTGTATGATGGACTTTCTCAGATTTGGTTTAGCCTTTTTAAGCACATATAGCATATGCTTGTTCTCCCTTAATCGTTTCATTCGTGACGCCATTCTTACCATTTAAAGAGTTTTGCTGGCAAAAACAGGTTACAAAGTGTTTATTAAATATATCAGTTCGAAATCTTAAGACGTCGTTAATGTCCTGAGTTAAATCAATTAGCAAATACCCGTAAGGCATTTGAGTTATCTCTTTATATATTCTCACAAGTTCTAAACTATTTTCTGGGTAAATTTGTCGGGCCAGATGTGTAAATTGACTTTTATCCCGGGGGTTTTTAAATACAACAAGATATTTACAATTGAGCGATATATCACGACTGAATTTTCCTTGATGGAATACGTTTTGTGTCACAAGAATTACTGAGAACTTACGATGATGAGACCCCTTAGTAAAGAGTTCACAAACTTGTTTACTAAATCCGTTTAACATCATGTCATCTATAACAATCAATGTTGGCTCGTTTTCATGATTTACAAACTCCTCTGGTATACCATTTAAATATTCGATGTTTTGCAGTTTGATATCCGTAGGTAGTGCACCGTGTTCTGCATTACACCATATAATTTTTCTAATTTGCGGTTCTATAAATACCTGATTAGTATTAAGAAGATTTTTTATAAATGTTGTTTTGCCGCATCCCGAAGGCCCCGCAACCATCATTGTAAATGGGTGATTAAACTTGATCATTTTTGCTTTGTATATAAACTGGTCATTCAACTGCAGGTATTTATACATTCTGCACAATGAGCAGAAGACAGATAATCAACGAACTGCATAAACCAGTGCGAAAAAATTTTAAACGTCGACATGTCACTACCAAAGGTATAGATGATTTGTGGCATGCAGACCTGGTCGAGATGGGTTCTTACTCATCAGAAAATCAGGGGTTTCGTTTTCTTCTCACTGTAATTGATACCTTTTCAAAGTATGCATGGACACTGCCTTTAAAATCTAAAAAGGCATCAGAAGTTGTAAAAGCATTGCAGTCGATTTTTAATACAGGACGGATACCAAGAAATTTACAAACCGATGATGGAAAAGAGTTTTTTAATAAACCGTTTCGTCAACTGATGAAAGATTACGAAATAAACCATTATTCCAGCTACAGTACTCTGAAAGCCTCAATTGTAGAAAGATTTAACAGAACATTGAAAAATATGGCAATCACTGGATTAGCATGTTGACCAAGCTGACAGATGACTACAATACAACAAAACATCGTACGATTAAGATGAGACCTGTAGATGTTGGGCTGCATAACGAAAAACGTTTATTATCTGTGTATAATTACCCCAAAATAAAATCAAAGTCTAAATACAAAGCAGGTGATTTTGTTCGTATAAGTAGACATAAACATGTATTCGAAAAAGGTTATACACCTAATTGGTCCACAGAGATCTTTAAAATAAAAGAAGTTAAATCTGTTTACCCAACAACATATATTCTGGAAGATTACCAGGGAAATATAATTCAAGGCAGATTTTATGAACCAGAAATAGCTCCTGTGAAAAACCCTGATGTCTATTTAGTAGAAAAGGTTATAAAAAGACGCGGTAATCAGGTTCTAGTGAAGTGGCTTGGTTTTCCATCAAAACACAATACGTGGATTGATATAAAAGACGTGATATAAAACCTGTTACACTCATTCAAAATGTTAAACTTGAAACAAGAATACGATCGTTTGAAAACATTCGATAATCTAGCAATAGACTTAGATACAGCAGACCAGCTAGCGAAAAGTGGATTTTTTTACACAAACATCAAAGACCCTGTTCAATGTTACTTTTGTTCTCTGCAGATAAATGCTATGAGTTGCGCATCGGATGTAGATTTTGATCATAGACATCGTTCATCACACTGTATCTATGTTAATAGGAAAGACGAATGCGGACGATTCAAAGATCAGCTAGCACCACTTACAGAACAACCTAAATCAAAGATCATACTTTGTACAATCAACACTTTGAAATTTTTAGCCGGTATTTTATTCGTTCTAGCAATTCATTATTATTTCCACGAGCAGATATGAGAAAGAAAATAAGTTTCAATGAAGACCCACAAGTTAAATATATGGTAGTATGGAGTTTCGCATACAGACAAAGTAGGAAAGGATCATGGGAGCAGTATGCAGTAGATACATTTAGGTTTAAAAACAGAATTTCACAACTGAGTGTAATAATAAATCCAGTTTTAGAAAATAAAATAAAAATGTTCAAATAACATATTGTTTTTTAATAGCATCTATCTCTAGTCATTTTCAGGTTTTCAGTTTTACTTTCGATGCAACCTGTAGAATTTCTTAACCTACACCCCCATAGCCATGATGTACCCATCCTCAAGTTCGAGCTATCCGGTTCTCATCATTCGCCCCCGCCGTTGCCCCGCCCCCGCCGTCGCCTAAGAATTTCTCATTGGCATCGAAAGTATCACTTTTACTTTCATCCACAGTGTCTTCCTGGGAGTAAGGGGCACATGCACAGGCATTCATCTAGTTATGTGATAAATCCACGGGTCGTTCATGTGTTTCCTTTGCCGAGGTACACTTTTCCACAGTGTCTGTCCGTTCAGGTAATAACAACAACAACAACCATGCAATAGTCGCACTGCAGCACAACCGCTGTTTTCTTTTTCCTTTTAGGCCGGTAGATTTTGCCGCTCAAATTGCTGCTGCTGCAGTTTTTGTTTTTGTTTTTCTTGGCCTTTCTTTCTCATATTTGTAAGCTCTTGCAGCTGTGATCGCGATCGTGTGCATCGGCTCGCTGGGTCGCAAAATACTTCGCAAGATCTAAAAATAGAATCTCACAACTGCATGTGTACACAGATAACGAGACTCCATTCAACTGCCGTCTTGGTCAAGTTGGCTAAGGCGTTGGTTTTTCTGTTCGCGATTTCTGTGCGATTTTTCTCTGGAATGATTTGTTGTACAGAGTGTAAAATCAGTGCTTTGTAGAGGCTAGGGCAAGGCTCGACCAATAGCTTCGTGGCTCAGACGGTAGCTACCGCCGAGTCCCCAGCCGAGCCCCGCGAGACCCCAAGCCACCACCGAGTCTCAAGCCAGACCCCCGCACCGAGCACCCCACCAAGACCACAAGCCCTGCCACACCCCCACCACCACCACCATCACCATCACCAACTCCCACTCACACACACACACACACTCCATCACTTTCGCTTTCCGACCCAATCAATCAAAGTGACATAAACAAAGCCATCCGCGCGAACCAAACTAGAGGCCGCCTGTCAATCAAAGTGACTTCGCTGAGGCCCCAGCCGTGGACCCGCCGCAGCCCCGCCGAGCCCGACCCTCCCGCTGAGCCAAGCCACCGACCGACCCGACCCAGTTCCCAGACTCGTCCACGGCCAAGGCCAATCACCTTGACCTACAATCCAGCGTGATTGATTGATGATGACAGGTGATTGATTGATCACACCGACCTACTTCCTCAAGCTAGTTCCCATGGGCAAGGTCAATGACCTTGACGTGACCTAGTTCCCACGGTCCTGAAAATTTTCCCACGCTAAACCGACGCCTTTCCTACTAACATAATGTCGGTAGGGTCTTCGGTTGCAGCCGGGAAATATCCGACCACAACATGGCTGCGCGGCAGCTTGTCTTCGTCCACAGCGACAAGACTAGCTCCTTCCCAGGGCTTAAGGTTAACCATCACACCTTTCAGCCACGTGGCCGTGGCCGAGTCGGCGCAGGTGATGGCTAGCCACCCCGGGCGCGCAGCGACACCTAGGAACCTCGGCTGCTCTGAGCTTTGTCCCAACTGGGCTATCGCCTCCAGAAGACTCCCTTGCACAGCCGTTAACTGATCCGTGGTCAGGAGAGTCTCTGGGTAGTCAGCAGTGTTGTGTGGTCCCTTTCCACACAGGATCCGTAGTGCCGCCTTTTGGGGGATGTCCGGACCCTTTGTTCTAAAGCAACTGATCTCAAAAAACAATTAAAAAAAGTTCTTCCCTTTTTTCTAGAGCATCGGCTCTTTTTTATTTTCTTAATACACTTTCTTAATACACTTCAAAATTTTATAAATTTTCACGGACTGAAGGTCTCGTGAATCTTTTGGTAACTTATTCCATTTTCTGAGTGAGAGCCCTGTTGGACATTCAAGCAGATCTATTAATAGGGGCCTCCCCACCAACCAAAAACGATCGGTTATTTCCAATAATTTCCAAGAAAACCAAAATCGGCGTTTCGCTTTGTTTCAGTTTTTCTCGAGGGTGATTGGACAGTCCCTAAGTGGGAGTGGCCTTTCGTAATTATTTACATACATATATGAAAAAGAAAAGTCTGCATTTATATTTCTTATGATGAACTGTTTTTGGGGCACCAGAATGTTCACCCCGCGTTGAAATTCGACATTTCCCAGATGTCGCAATTTCAAGCGATTCAAGTGTGCAAGCGCACGAAAGTTGGCCAGAGGTAATTAACTCGCGCATGATTCACCGTCAGCACTCTTGCTGCAGTTTTTTTGTCTTGGGTCGGTGACAAGGGTCTATGGCCGTACCCGCTGTGGTTGACTCGTGTGGTCATGTGAAATCTATGGGTTGATGGTCAAGGCGTTGTATTGAATTACAAAATATGAAATATTTATTGGGTATGGTCAAGATAGTTTGAATGGAAGAATATTAGGGAAGTTTTGAATGGGTTTTGTGGTGATCGTGGAGATCATTATATCTTAGAATGGTTGGAGGTCGGTGTAATGAGGCTGGGCCATTACACACCATCCCCATTAGAAAAAGTTTCAGATCGTAGAGAATGAAACTTGCGAATAATGCAGAAGTAAAAATATGAAAATTGGGAATAGTAGATTGTTTTATATATGTATATATATATATTTTTTTATTTTTTATTATTTGTTTTTAGTTTTGTTTGTCCTCTTTTAATTTTTTTTTGGGGAAGGTGGTCCCTATAGTATAGATCTACTTTAGTTGTGTTTTTGTGTTGTTTTTTTTTATTAATTTATTTATTTATTTATACTTTTATGCGTAACTAGGTAACTTGTATGACTTAAAATATTTGGTATCTAGGAAAATATATGTCTAGCTTAAATTAACAATGTCTACAATCATACAATCATTGCTTTATGTATTACGTTGATTTATATATTTTTTTGTTATTTTAATAGTATTTTTTTTCTTTATTTTATTTTTATTGGTATCTGTCTACATTTTATTTCTTACAATTATATTTTTTTTTGCTTCCTTAATTTATTTTTATTATATGTTTTTCTTATTAGTACTGCTATTTTAATTAATTGAATTGAATTGAATTGTTTTAATTATAAATTTAATTTGATATTACTGGATTACGTTCTCTCTCTTTTCTTTATTATTATTATTATTTTTTTTTTTTATTTCTTCATAGTAAGGGTATATAACGGTTTTTTGCGAACTTCTGTGCATTCGAATTTTTCTTCCTTACTCTCGTTGATGGTTTTATTGGCGCATTGGAGTTTTGACTTAAAGGTATAAATGATTAGGGCCAACATTAGAGCCGCGAGGGAGTACAAGATCACGTAATGGTTGAATTTTGTTGGTAGGTATTTTTACCTCATAATCATTTGAGTTGAGTATCAATAATTTGGCTTCTTCCTCTTCTGGAGATATCAGACTATTTCCGATATATACACCTGGTTCAATTTCTTGTTGGAAGTATACAACTTCTTTACTGTGTTTTGCTGGTATAGAGATTAATTTTTCTACTCTAGGGGGAATGGTCACCTCCTCTGCTGCAGCATCTGACTTTTCCCTTTTACCATCGAAATTTTCTGTTACCATTCGAGTTCCACGGTCATAGCATTGTGGAATCTCGTTTTCAAACAGTGCGCAATTTTTAACAAACAGCTGGGAACCGCGGTCGTAGCGTTGCGTATTCCCAGTAAATTTTGGGTCATTATAAAAGCACTGTGTATTATCGTTTCCCTCAGCCTTATTTGCGAGGGTTAATTTATTATCAAATGAGGACTGTAACCTTGCGTTTGGGAAGCAGCGATTTTCTATCGCCTTCGCCAACATCCGTGGGCTTCAAACGAATTTCGACTCTGTGTCGTGCCATCTATTATCCAATTCACCCCATATCTTCGCGCTAAGTGAGACCCAAATCTTACCTAATGATGTCCTAGATCATTACCAGGTTTCCGGGTACTCATTAGTGCATAATCTCTCCCCCCATAGGGGAGTTGCCATATATATTAGGAAAGACGTAGCTTTTCAGAAGGTGTACAACAGTACATCGCCTGACTTTAACCACCTCGGCCTCAAAATTTTACTTCATAAGCACGTCATTTTCTTCTGTTTTCTATACAGGAGCCCTAATATAAATAATGAAGCCTCTTCCTTAGCTTTTGACGCTATCTCTGAACGTATCTCCGAATTCTTATCCTTATACCCGGAGTGCGAAATCATTGTTGCGGGTGATTTCAACGTTCACAACACAAATTGGCTGAATTATTCAAATGGCACCAGTGTTTCTGGCCGGGATGCCGAGCTCTTTGCAGAGACTAATAATCTTCACCAATTGGTTAAGTGCCCAACACGAGTTCCTGACGCTGCAGATCAAGGGGCCCATCTCCTTGATCTTTTTCTCACCTCCCACCCTACGCGGTACTCCGTCGAAGTTCATTCACCTCTGGGCAGCTCAGACCACTGCCTGGTCAGCGCAAGCTTCCCATACCAATCATCCGTCTCAACCATACCAGCTCCTAGAAGAACTGTGTGGCATTATGGGAAAGCCAATTGGTTGGGGCTTATTCGCTTCTTCCAAGCCGCTGACTGGGACCTGTGTTTTGTGAATCGCGACGCCAACTTTTCCGCTCTCTGCATCTCAAAAATAATATTGGCAGGAATGCGTTTATTCATTCCCCATTCTACCAAATCCATTAAGCCAAGGCCGCATGGATGGTTTAATCAAGAATGTATGAACGCGATTAAAGCCAAAGAAACCGCCTATAGAGAGTTCAGGCATTCCCTGAGCGATTCATCCCGACGTGAGTACATCAGGTTGAGAAATGTCTGCAAAACCACCATCAAGCAAACCAAAGCCTCCTTCGATGACAGGTTAAGAAACAAACTCATTAACACCTCTGCTGGCAGTAAAAACTTCTGGTCCTTGGTAACCTCCATCAGGAAAAATTTTAACTCATCGTCGTCTCCTCCCTTCATTCACGATGGGAAGGTATTAACAGAAAGCAAATCCAAGGCTGACTTACTCGCATCTCTGTTTGCCTCCAATTCTTCCTTGCCTGATACTGCCGTGCAACCCCCCATTGCAGAGAGTTCTGCTCACTCAATGGGCAGAGTTTTCTTCAGAACTCGTGAAGTGTTCAAGTGTCTCAAGGAGCTCGATCCCAATAAATCCACTGGCCCTGATAAAATTCCCCCTATGGTTCTTAAAAAATGCGCTTCACCTTTGGCTAAACCTCTGCGCAAACTCTTCGCCCTTTCTTACTTCTCCGGAGTTTTCCCTGACTCCTGGAAACTGGCTCATGTTCAGCCTATACCGAAAAAAGGTGATTCCAGCGACCCCTCTAACTACCGCCCAATAGCAATCACTTCTATCCTCTCCAAAACCATGGAGACATTAATAAACAGAAGGCTTATGGAATATCTTGAACGCAACCAAATATTGGATGACAAGCAGTACGGCTTTAGATCGAAAAGATCTACTGGCGACCTCCTTGTATGCCTAACTGAACACCTCTACCAAAACATTCATCGCTTTGGTGAATCCGGCCTGGTAGCTCTCGATATCTCCAAGGCCTTTGATAGAGTATGGCATCCCGCTCTATTGAGTAAACTCCATGCTATTGGCATTGACCTTCTTCTAAAGAATTGGATTGAGAGTTTCCTTTCCGACCGCTCAATCAAGGTAGTATTGGACGGCGTTGAATCTAATCCCCACTCCATCTCTGCAGGTGTTCCCCAGGGCTCTATTCTATCACCAGCTCTCTTCCTAGTTTTTATAAATGACCTGCTCTCAATTCCATCCAACTCCCTTCACAGCTTCGCTGATGACAGTACTTTGCCTTACTCGTATAGCTTTGATAAAGCAAGACAAGCACGGGCCAGACCTTGTCTGCTTGATCGTGAACTTATGTCCACTTCAATCAACAGGGACATAAGATTGATTCTTGATTGGGGCCTCATGAATCAAGTTGAATTCAACGCTCAGAAAACAAAATACTGTCTCTTCTCTATGAAAACGCGCTCCCCAATCCCTCCCATTAAAGTGGACAGTCTAGAACTGATGGCTGAACCATCCCTCAATATCCTGGGCATAACTTTAACTGAAGATCTGCGATGGAGTAATCACATATTCCAAATCGCTAAACAAGCATCTCAATGCTTGGGATTCCTTAAAAGATGCAAATTCCTCCTTCCGCCGTCGGCCAGGGCTATAATATACAAATCCTACATTCGGCCCCGCCTCGAATTCAACTCATACCTCTGGGCAGGGGCACCGAGTACCACCTTAGCGTGGCTGGACAAGGTGCAGAACCGCGCTCTCCAACTCATTGGCGACGACGCCATTTGCTCCAAAATTGACTCACTAAGTCACCGCAGGAATGTAGCAGCCCTGGTAAAATTCTACCGCATCTACCATAACGACTGTTCCACCGAAATATATAATCTCCTGCCTTCACGGCGATGTTTTTCCCGCAACACAAGACTTGCCCATTCGGCTCATCCTCACTATCTACAGCCCTTATTTTCGCGCACACACCAGTTTAGTAATTCGTTCTTTTCGAGAACAACTCGACTGTGGAACAACCTTCCACAGTCAGTTTTCCCAAACTCATATAACACCCAAGAGTTTAAACGCAAGGTTCATCTCCACCTCCTCATGTATCCCCCAGACTCCCTTTAATCTTTTTATTCTTTCTCTATCCTTCGAGCTAAGCTTACTACCAGACACCCGACGTTGACGTGTACGACATGACGGACTGGTAGTACAAAGGGTGACACCTGAGCTTAGACTTTCACATAAAAAAAAAAAAAAAAAAAAAAAAATAGTCTCCGTCATCTCCTTCTTTGCCGTTTTCCCTCTGTGTAGGTTTGTTTTTTTTTTTTTTTTTGTTTTCCGATATCTTGCTTCATTACAATTCTCTTTTGTTAACTTTTGATTTTTTATAATTATTATTGTTCCCTTTTTTATTGTTGCTTTAAATTTTTTTTTGATTTTATTTGTTGGAACTTTACCTCCTTTTTTTGTTATTTGTGATCTTAGTTGATTCTGTATCCTCGTTAATGGTGTCTTCGGTTGTATCCTCAACCGAGATTGTTCTATCTAATTTGTTCGTATGTTCAGTTTTTTGTTATTGTATTGTTTTCCTCTAGGGTTTGTTTTGTTAATATTAATAAGTACTTCTTGTTCTCTTCCGGTCATAGGGTTATTCGTGCTAAGCTCCCAGCTTGTAGCTTTGGCTGGGGGGTAGACTTAGATCTTCTAATAGGTGTACACTTAATTCTAATTCATGGGTGCGGTAATTAATTGTGCCGTCATATTTCATTAAGAAATCATCGCAGGAAGCAGGTTTCTCTAGTGTGCCCTCTTTTATGACAAAAGTCGCAGGTGATGGCGTTTGTGTTCCGTGAAGGAGTTGCATTCGTTGGATAAACGGATGAATCGGATAATCTTAATGATTGTTCCAGGACGTAATTTATAGCTGCTCTAAGGGTTTTCTCACCTCGAGCTTTCGCTATAATTTTCAGATGGTCGTTTCTAAGGCCATCTTCAAAAGCTCTAACGGCGTTTGTCTCGTTTTCTATAAGGAGGAAACTTCTGGCCGCGATGTCGCTGGTTCCTTTTAGGGTGACGTCGTTTAACTCTGAAAGAAGTTTCGTGACTTTCTGGGCATAATCCCTCAATTCTTCCTTATTTCCCTGTCTCAATCTCATGAGTTCCGCCTGAATAGTGATTCTAGGGCGATCATCAATAAATTGGGCTTGTAGTTCATTTTTCAGTAATTCCCAGGAGTCCATCGACTTGTATTTAAAAATGTCGTAAGCTGGACCTGTCAGTTTAGTTTTTAGGAGGTTTAAGAACAAGTTTTTATCGTTAGCCGTATGGGCTTGGGCAAAAAGTATTTCACAGCAGGATAGGAACCGATGAAGGTCATTAGGGTTACCGTCAAAAGTCGGTATTAAGTTGCGGGCGTCTGAGATAGTGATGGAGAGCATATTTCTGACCGAATCAGAAGGTGGTTCAGTCATCTCGATAGAGTAAGATTTACCTCTGGTACGAACAATTTTGAGGGTTTTTTTTCACTTGTAGAGAAGTACGATCCCAAAGTATAATAAAAAATACAACACTTCAAGAGGAATTCGGCTAGTGAAAAATTCGTTGCACACGAAACTACGATATTTCGAGAAAAAGTAAGAGCTAGTGTAATTTGGTTTTTGTTTATTGATTAGAGAGAGAACGATCAATTTCAGGTTAATATTTAATATTATTTAAACTCGCTTAAGAACATTTTAGCTCACGGTTTCAGTATACGTATTTGCGATTAAATTCAAAGAAAATTTTATTTTAAAATATTTTCGCATTTATATTTTCGGAAGAATAATTTAATCTTAAGGTTTCACTTATAATTTTCACTCAGAAGTAAAAAAAAATTTTCACATTTAAATTCTAATAGTTCTAATCAAATAATTTTAAATATAACTTAAGACTTACATATCGGCTATTCTGATGCTGTTGTTCATGGTTACTGTATCGTTGTTCCTTTTCCCAGGCGAGTAGCTCCTTTGTGTCTTCATAGTTTGTCCACGTAGGTACATATACTAACACCAACACTTTTATTAATCTTGTGAGATCTCAATAACCTCGTGGGTCGATCTCTAAAAACTTATTATATTGAGGATCTCAATAACCTTCCTTGGGTCGATCCTTTAATGTATCACTTTTATTATTATTGTGAGATCTCAATAACCTCGTGGGTCGATCTCTAAAAACTTATTATATTGAGGATCTCAATGACCTTCCTTGGGTCGATCCTTTAATGTATCACTTTTATTATTATTGTGAGATCTCAATAACCTCGTGGGTCGATCTCTAAAAACTTATTATATTGAGGATCTCAATAACCTTCCTTGGGTCGATCCTTTAATGTGTCACTTTTATTATTATTGTGAGATCTCAATAACCTCGTGGGTCGATCTCTAAAAACTTATTATGTTGAGGATCTCAATAACCTTCCTTGGGTCGATCCTTTAATGTGTCACTTTTATTATTATTGTGAGATCTCAATAACCTCGTGGGTCGATCTCTAAAAACTTATTATGTTGAGGATCTCAATAACCTCTTTGGGTCGATCCTTTAATGGGGTTTATTTCCTCTTTTTTTTTCACCTTGGTAAAGTAGCTGGCTGTAGCTATCCTTCCTTCCTTAAAAGTCCGCTGCCACCAAATGTTGTGTGGTCCCTTTCCACACAGGATCCGTAGTGCCGCCTTTTGAGGGATGTCCGGACCCTTTGTTCTAAAGCAACTGATCTCAAAAAACAATTAAAAAAAGTTCTTCCCTTTTTTCTAGAGCATCGGCTCTTTTTTATTTTCTTAATACACTTTCTTAATACACTTCAAAATTTTATAAATTTTCACGGACTGAAGGTCTCGTGAATCTTTTGGTAACTTATTCCATTTTCTGAGTGAGAGCCCTGTTGGACATTCAAGCAGATCTATTAATAGGGGCCTCCCCACCAACCAAAAACGATCGGTTATTTCCAATCATTTCCAAGAAAACCAAAATCGGCGTTTCGCTTTGTTTCAGTTTTTCTCGAGGGTGATTGGACAGTCCCTAAGTGGGAGTTGCCTTTCGTAATTATTTACATACATATATGAAAAAGAAAAGTCTGCATTTATATTTCTTATGATGAACTGTTTTTGGGGCACCAGAATGTTCACCCCGCGTTGAAATTCGACATTTCCCAGATGTCGCAATTTCAAGCGATTCAAGTGTGCAAGCGCACGAAAGTTGGCCAGAGGTAATTAACTCGCGCATGATTCACCGTCAGCACTCTTGCTGCAGTGTTTTTGTCTTGGGTCGGTGACAAGGGTCTATGGCCGTACCCGCTGTGGTTGACTCGTGTGGTCATGTGAAATCTATGGGTTGATGGTCAAGGCGTTGTATTGAATTACAAAATATGAAATATTTATTGGGTATGGTCAAGATAGTTTGAATGGAAGAATATTAGGGAAGTTTTGAATGGGTTTTGTGGTGATCGTGGAGATCATTATATCTTAGAATGGTTGGAGGTCGGTGTAATGAGGCTGGGCCATTACAGCAGCGAGGACACCCATTCTGACACTCTCTGCTATTTGGCAGAAGGTCGGCTTTGAAGCTGTTTTAGGCTTCAGTGTGGGTGCGTCACACTTCTTTGGTGAAGGCTTTTCAGCTGGCTTTCCAGGCCGTGTAGCTGGAGCCTTCGCCCTTTTCGCCGGGGCATTTTGGCCTGGAGAGGATCCAGAGGATCTACCCCTCTTCTTATTAGGAAGAATGGCTTTCCTCTCTTCCTCGGGGGCCACGCAAATCCTTTCGGCATCTTCCCGAGAATAACCAGCATCCATAAGTCGCTTAAAACGTTTGGTGGCTGCGCCACTCCGGTTTTTAGATGGAGCTTTTGGATTTCCAGTTTGCCGCTCCAATGGAGCAGAAGGTGAGCGCGGTTCCGCAGGTGGGCCTCTAAGGAGATCTTCTTCCATTGAAGGAGTGATCTCAGCGTGCTCCACGGCAGTTCGCGGACTCAGACTGCCCTCATTGAAGAGGGATCCCGAAAATTCCCCTTCATTGGGGCCGTGATCGGCACCCTGCTGCATGAGTTCGCAGGGAATGTCCAACTGGTCTTGTAGGTTGGCCTGTGGGGGGGCTACGGAAGCCCCAGAAGTGATTGAAGCGTTAAGAGGCGCTCCATCCTATAGGGATGCACTTATAGAGATGCACTGTCAAAATTTCAGCCCTATAGCTCCAGCGGTTTGGGTAAACCCCATTTCACCCCCTTAGGGGATGAATTTCGAAAAATCGCTTTTTAGTGGATGTCCACGCCATTATAGGGATGCATTGTCAAAATTTCAGCCCTTTAGCTCCAGCGGTTTAGGTTGTGTCTGTCAGTGAGTTACTTTTTATACATTAGAAAAAAAAAAGTAAAGATAAAAAATCCCCTTACAACTTATTGAACCCCATTTCACCCCCTTAAACCCTTTTTTTCGCCATAAAAAGTTGCCTATGTCCGTCTCCAAGGTCTAAACTATGACTGTAGCAAATTTCATCAAAATCGGTTTAGTGGTTTAGGCGTGAAAGCGTAACAGACAGACAGACAGACAGACAGAGTTACTTTCGCATTTATAATATTAGTAAGGATATATATATATATATATATATATATATATATATATATATATATATATATATATATATTAGTGATGAAACGATTTCGATTACGATTAATCGTAATCGACGATTATCAGTATTTAACGATTAATCGTAATCGTCGATTATCATTGCGATTATTTGTCGATTATCTATGAAAAGTATTTTGAAATAAGTTTTGTTTAAATTCTCGTTAACAACCTTTATAAATGCGTCTTATAGATTACACCTTTACCTGATGTATCCGAACGCATTAGGAACTCTCCTTCGACAGCTTAGGGAGCTCCCAGTCCCGTTCGCAGTTGGCAAACAAGTTTGGTTGGTTTTTTACATTTTCTGCTCAGAGCACATTAGTACTGGCAAATTTAAACAGTGAAGCTTCTGTTGCTCAGCTGACCATCAGTAAAAGAGTATCTGGGGTATCTGCAAGGATATAGTTGATGACACAGAAATGAATGAGCCTCTTTTTTTTTAATTTCAAAAACAACGCGACTATTTATGCTTTTTATATGTAGGTAATCCAGCCACAGAAGAAGTAGACTCGTGTATCAAATAATCCAACATACTGCAAGATGCCGACATTTTTCAGTTTTGGGAAATAGCCACACAATACCCAGGGGTGGTAGCACGTAAGTTGTTTCAAACGACCTCCTCATGCAAAAATATTTGTAAAACTTGAATTTTTGTATGAAGAGGTCGATTGAAACAATTTAACACGCCTGTTTTTGAAAAATCGCAAAAATATTTGAATTTAAAGCCTTCCAGTGTCGCATCTAAGAGGTTGCTTTCGATTGCCGGCTTGATTCAGAAGTGTTGTGTTTTCAATATTTAAATTTTGGATACTAAATTTTGTAATATTGTAACATATTTCCTTAACTTTGAAATATGTTTTATTTAAAATATACAAAATGTTGCAATAATCGTAATCGTAATCGTCGATTACTTTGGCTGATAATCGTAATCGTTATCGTAATCGCTAAGTGATAATCGTTTCATCACTAATATATATATATATATATATATATATATATATATATATATATATATATATATATATATATATATATATATATATATATATATATATATTAAGGGTGGCCGTTATTTCCCAAATTAAAGATATTTATGAGAGGACTGGTAAAATCGATTATTTAGATGTCAAAAAGTAAATTATCAATTTTAAAAAATTTGTAACATTAATTTTCGCGTGCCTTTAGATAAAACAATTTCTCCCTTTAAATAACATGGGAAAATCCATTTTCACGTTATGTTATTTATTTCCAACATTATCCGCATAGCTGTGAGTATCGGAAATGCTTAAAAACATAAAGAATGCCTAAAGGAAAATTTCCCTTTTGAATAACAAATATAAATAATAAGATAGTCAAGAGATAGGGCCTACACGACCCACGTCCAATCAGAGTGCAGAGTATTTAAAAATTGAAATCTCTCAGCAGTTACGAAATTACTCCGTTTTAATTAAGTTGATCAATAAAATGCTTATTGTTACGAATAGTAACAAATTTTATTTTAAGTTGTAAGTTGTTAAGATAACATGAATAATATTCCTCATATTATAAACAAAGTATGCTAATCATTCTTGATTTGTAAGTTTTTTCACGTGTCTCTAGATAAAACCATTTCCCCATTACACGGGAAAATCGAAACATTATCCGAATAGCTGTGAGTATCGTACATGTTGAAAAAAATCAAAAATAGTAAAAGGAAAATTTGTTTTGAACAAGTACATTTAGTCGCAACAACACATAACCCATTTATGAACGATCAAAAATCGAGATTTCACCATTGCACTAAATGAATAGTGCTCCCGTATCAAATAAAAACCTTCCTGGCCGTCAAATACGTAATTTTACACTATTTCTTGCAAAATATTCAAAAATTTGACGACACATGGAACTCTCATTGAATATACCAAAAGCGTTAAGAACAAATTTCCAATTTCTAATGAATAAAATTCTTAAGGGGGCACACGCACCTAGCAAGTCAAAATTTTCGAATTTTTTTTTTATATATATATTTTGAAAGAATATACCCTCGAGAATGCATGTTTAAAATTTTAGATCGATAACTTGAAAAACAAAGGAGTTAGAAAGTATTATGTCGCGCAAGGCGCGACGGCCGCCTTCTGACCTGAACGCCGAAAGTCGCGCTGTCTTAAGCCTTCCTTTCAGACATCGTGAAATCGACTTAGCAAACAATTTTCGAATCTTTCTCATTAGTTAGGGAATGCAATAGCCGAGGAACTTAATTTTTATGGCCCTGGGATTGCCGATTAAAGGTAAAACTCTCAACTCCAAAACTTATCGCGAAAAAACTATCACCTAAACTTTGAGGCTGTTTTTCTCGAAACGCCATTTTCCGAATTCGTTACCACGATATCTCGAGAACAGATCGACAAAAATGCATGAAATTTTGCAGAATTACTCAGTAAACCCTTCTTCACATATTGACGATCTCAGATTTTAAAAAAAAATTCTTATTTTTAAACAAATTACAAAAAATCATGTAATTTTTAGCATACTTAAAAATCGAAGCGCTGCCATTGCGTTTGTGTTTGCAGTTTTGAAAATCACCGATCGTCAATCTGTTTTATAAATGACTAGTTTTCATTAAAAATTGTTTTTTTGGTTTCAGATTATTAGTTTGGACAGGACGTTGGTAACCGCCAGCAAAGTCACGGAGTACATGCCCCAATTACAGCCGACGTTGGCCTTTCAGTTTTTGTCATTTTGTGCACTTTTACTAGAAAATAAATAGTTTAAAACAAGCCCTTTAAAGTAAAAAAAAAGCGTTCGGTTATTGCATATACTTCGCGAGAAATCGCGTCCCAAAGTTGCTCCCGTTTTTTCGCCTTCTAGGTGCGTGTGCCCCCTTAATATAGACCGGGCGCTGGAGGTAGTTGAGTATGCAAAATATGAGGACCGCATTCTGTTAACAGAGATCCGTTAAGAATAGCTCAAAGAGGAATAATATGGATGTTGCCGGTCAATTTTTGGGTCCAATTTTTTTACCCCCTCTTTTTTTGTTGGCCCCTCTACAGCTCAGGGGGCCGCTTTTTGACGATGAATTATGATGAATCACTGCAAAATAAGTCGAAAATATGAAATAAAATTTTTCGATATCACGCTTAGTTTTCGTGATATCGATACTTGAAGTTTTAGGTATTTTCAAAAACATGTTACAGCGTTAATCGTTTTCAAAAAATATTTACTAATATCTCAGGGTGGGGGCTGGAGGGATACAAAATGTGTATCGATATCTCAAAAACGAAGCGAGATATCGAAAAAAATTATTTTACATTTTCGTTTTATTTAGGGGTGATTCATTCTCATAATTAAAATATCAGCACCATGGATGTGGTAGCTGTTATATAACTACAAACTTGGGGAAAATACCTCAAAACGTCAACTTCAAGTGTCGATATCTCGAAAACTAAGCGTGATATCGAAAAATTTTATTTCATATTTTCGACTTATTTTGCTGTGATTCATCATAATTCATCGTCAAAAAGCGGCCCCCCTGAGCTGTAGAGGGGCCAACAAAAAAAGAGGGGATAAAAAAATTGGACCCAAAAATTGACCGGCAACATCCATATTATTCCTCTTTGAGCTATTCTTAACGGATCTCTGTTAACAGAATGCGGTCCTCATATTTTGCATACCTCCAGCGCCTGGACTAATAATAATCCTTGCAATTCTCAATAAAAAAAATTCAATTAGGATTCCTAACAATGAGCATTTTATTAATCAACTTAATTAAAACGGAGTAATTTTCGTAACTGCTGAGAGATTTCAATTTTTAAACACTCTGCACTCTGATTGGACTTACAAATCAAGAATGATTAGCATACATTGTTTATAATATGAGGAATATTATTCATGTTATCTAAACAACTTACAACTTAAAATAAAATTTGTTACTATTCGTAACAATAAGCATTTTATTGATCAACTTAATTAAAACGGAGTAATTTCGTAACTGCTGAGAGATTTCAATTTTTAAATACTCTGCACTCTGATTGGACGTGGGTCGTGTAGGCCCTATCTCTTGACTATCTTATTATTTATATTTGTTATTCAAAAGGGAAATTTTCCTTTAGGTATTCTTTATGTTTTTAAGCATTTCCGATACTCACAGCTGTGCGGATAATGTTGGAAATAAATAACATAACGTGAAAATGGATTTTCCCATGTTATTTAAAGGGAGAAATTGTTTTATCTAAAGGCACGCGAAAATTAATGTTACAAATTTTTTAAAATTGATAATTTACTTTTTGACATCTAAATAATCGATTTTACCAGTCCTCTCAAAAATATCTTTAATTTGGGAAATAACGGCCACCCTAATATATATATCTATAATATAAAAATGAATCGCTAAATGTGTTGCTAAGCGCAAAACTCGAGAACGGCTGGACCTATTGGACTAATTTTTTTTTCGAATATTCGTTGAAGTACGAGGATGGTTCTTACGGAGAGAAAAATTAAAAAAATTTCCTGAAAAAACAAAAAAATGGTAATTTTAGGAATTTTCACTTCATTTTAGTTTCAATAGCTTCATGGCCTACTAGTCCGGGAGGCAGCGTTGCATTTTGGCGGCTCATTTCTTCCCACTTGATTTTTTTGCAATAGATAGTTTAGATAAGACTAATAACAGAAACAACCGTCAGACGCCAGTATCGTGGTGGGGGTGGTCGTGGGAAAATGTGAAAGTGGTAAAAAAAAAAATTCGTCGGCTTATTTCTTACCACTTGAGCATTTGCACAGCTATTGTTTAAGTGATAATAAAAATTATAAAAAAAAGTCAGCTGCGTACCTAGTGGGGGATTATACGTCAGTCGCTTGTATAAACCTGTCAAAAAAACACATTTTATAAAATCATTTCAAATTCAATGAAACTTATACATAAAATTTCTTTTATAATTAGAAGAATAAAAAGCACAATCACCTGTATGCACAATGGGGGTAACACCGTCAGCTGTCAGATAATAAGTGCTGATTGGGTTTTTAACGTTAGCATTTTATAATGTATTCAAAAAAGAAACTGACTATCTTCACAACGTTATGCCAGCAGCTATCGACAATTTTTTGTGAATATAATCTGTAAACACATTATTTCAAAATATTTCTTGCCGCTGGAAAACAGCTTGGCTAAGATATGATGGATTAAATCCATTTTTTGGTATTGTGAGCATGGTTTTACTAAAAATGACCTAGCTGACTATCTTTCCCCCGTTATGTTGACAGCTGACGGCCAGTTTTTGTTAATATAATCTGTAGACTCATTATTGCAAAAGGCTGTTTTCTAGACGCGTGAAACCTTTTGCAATAATGAGTCTACAGATTATATTAACAAAAACTGGCCGTCAGCTGTCAACATAACGGGGGAAAGATAGTCAGCTAGGTCATTTTTAGTAAAACCATGCTCACAATACCAAAAAATGGATTTAATCCATCATATCTTAGCCAAGCTGTTTTCTAGACGCATGAAACCTTCTGCAATAATGAGTCTACAGATTATATTAACAAAAACTGGCTGTCAGCTGTCAACATAACGGGGGAAAGATAGTCAGCTAGGTCAATTTTTTTAGTAAAACCATGCTCACAATACAAAAAAATGGATTTAATCCATCATATCTTAGCCAAGCTGTTTTCTAGACGCATGAAACCTTTTGCAATAATGAGTCTACAGATTATATTAACAAAAACTGGACGTCAGCTGTCAACATAACGGGGGAAAGATAGTCAGCTAGGTCAATTTTTTTAGTAAAACCATGCTCACAATACAAAAAAATGGATTTAATCCATCATATCTTAGCCAAGCTGTTTTCTAGACGCATGAAACCTTTTGCAATAATGAGTCTACAGATTATATTAACAAAAACTGGACGTCAGCTGTCAACATAACGGGGGAAAGATAGTCAGCTAGGTCATTTTTAGTAAAACCATGCTCACAATACAAAAAAATGGATTTAATCCATTATATCTTAGCCAAGCTGTTTTCTAGACGCATGAAACCTTTTGCAATAATGAGTCTACAGATTATATTAACAAAAACTGGCTGTCAGCTGTCAACATAACGGGGGAAAGATAGTCAGCTAGGTCAATTTTTTTAGTAAAACCATGCTCACAATACAAAAAAATGGATTTAATCCATCATATTGTAGCCAAGCTGTTTTCCAGCGGCAAGAAATATTTTGAAATAATGTGTTTACAGATTATATTCACAAAAAATTGTCGATAGCTGCTGGCATAACGTTGTGAAGATAGTCAGTTTCTTTTTTGAATACATTATAAAATGCTAACGTTAAAAACCCAATCAGCACTTGTTATCTGACAGCTGACGGTGTTACCCCCATTGTGCATACAGGTGATTGTGCTTTTTATTTTTCTAATTATAAAAGAAATTTTATGTATAAGTTTCATTGAATTTGAAATGATTTTATAAAATGTGTTTTTTTGACAGGTTTATACAAGCGACTGACGTATAATCCCCCACTAGGTACGCAGCTGACTTTTTTTATAATTTTTATTATCACTTAAACAATAACTGTGCAAATGCTCAAGTGGTAAGAAATAAGCCGACGAATTTTTTTTTTTACCACTTTCACATTTTCCCACGACCACCCCCACCACGATACTGGCGTCTGACGGTTGTTTCTGTTATTAGTCTTATCTAAACTATCTATTGCAAAAAAATCAAGTGGGAAGAAATGAGCCGCCAAAATGCAACGCTGCCTCCCGGACTATACCTATTGTTTGACAAATGTAGAATTGTAATTAAATTGAATCATTACATTTAATGAAAATTTCAAATTTACGCAGCTGTCAAACAATAGGTAGGCCATGACGATATTGAAACTAAAATGATCCATGGCGGCCGTCTCAAGAAGGCGGACATGGGTATCAAAAGAAAGGGTATGATAAGTAGAATACAATAAGCAATGTAGTATACAAAATATATCTTTAGATCCATGGCGGCCGTCTCAAGAGGCCGGATTACCACTTTCTTCACAACCACCTCAACATGGGTATCAAATGAAAGGGTATGTTAAGTACAATACAATGAGCAATATAGTATACAAAATCTATCTTTAGATCCATGGTGGCCGTCTCAAGAGGGCGGGGTACCACTTTCTTCACAACCACCTCGACATGGGTATCAAATGAAAGGGTATGATAAGTAGAATAAATTAAGCAATGTAGTATACAAAATATATCTTTAGATCCATGGCGGCCGTCTCAAGAGGCCGGATTACCACTTTCTTCACAACCACCTCAACATGGGTATCAAATGAAAGGGTATGTTAAGTACAATAAGCAATGTAGTATACAAAATATATCTTTAAATCCATGGCGGCCGTCTCAAGAGGGCGGGGTACCACTTTTTTCACAACCACCTCGACATGGGTATCAAATGAAAGGGTATGATAAGCAGAATACAATAAGCAATGTAGTATACAAAATATATCTTTAGATCCCTGGCGGCCGTCTCAAGAGGCCGGATTAGCACTTTCTTCACAACCACCTCAACATGGGTATAAAATGAAAGGGTATGTTAAGTAGAATACAATAATCAATGTAGTATACAAAATATATCTTAGGATCCATGGCGGCCGTCTCAAGAGGGCGGGGTACCACTTTCTTCACAACCACCTCGACATGGGTATCAAATGAAAGGGAATGATAAGTAGAATACAATAAGCAGTCTAGTATACAAAATATATCTTTAGATCCATGGCGGCCGTCTCAAGAGGCCGGATTACCATTTTCTTCACAACCACCTCAACATGGGTATCAAATGAAAGGGTATGTTAAGTACAATACAATAAGCAATGTAGTATACAAAATATATCTTTAGATCCATGGCGGCGGTCTCAAGAGGGCGGGGTACCACTTTCTTCACAACCACCTCGACATGGGTATCAAATGAAAGGGTATGTTAAGTACAATACAATAAGCAATGTAGTATACAAAATATATCTTTAAATCCATGGCGGCCGTCTCAAGAGGGCGGGGTACCACTTTCTTCACAACCACCTCGACATGGGTATCAAATGAAAGGATATGATAAGTATAATTCAATAAGCAATGTAGTATACAAAATATATCTTTAGATCCATGGCGGCCGTCTCATGAGGCCGAATTACCACTTTCTTCACAACCACCTCGACATGGGTATCAAATGAAAGGGTATGATAAGTAGAATACAATAAGCAATGCAGTAGACTCAATATACCGATTCATGGCAGCTGACGCAAGAGCCATGTTCTTTGAGGCATTTCATCTGTGTACAATTCATATCTCGAAAAATATTAAGTCAATGGATGGTTTTTATTGTTTACTATTGACTTATGGGTGCAGCGTAGGCGCACCGGGTCCCAGCTAGTATATATATATATATATATATATATATATATATATATATATATATATATATATATATATATACATATATGGGTCTTTCTCTACTAAATGGAAAATTGCTGTCCTCAGTATTTTTAATGCCTTACATATTTAATTTTTAAATAAAATTTGTTCCAAATAATATAATTTTGACTGTTATTAATGAATATCATATCATATTAATTGTATTATTTCATAATTGTATTACTTTTGCCCTCCAACTCCTCGAAAAATCATTACCCTGGCGTGTCCCAAACCCAATATTGCAGGTTAAAATAATTTTTTAAATATAATTATTAGAGTGAGGATATTAACATAGGCATGATAAAAACAAGAAA
>CATLJY010000527.1:0-23273 GCA_949987705.1 Thereva unica | reverse complement strand
CCAAAATTACGGGGCCAATATGGCTGACGAATTTTGCCAAATAAGTGTCATTTCCCGGTAAGCTGTATGTAGGTTGTTCAAAAGTTGGAAAATCGCCAAATCTTCGAAACCTCCCAACCGATTTAATTGAAAATTAGATTAAAAGATAGGATAGTTTTGGTCCAGATAAGTAAGTAGAGTTGTTTAAAAATATGAAAAAACGCATTCCAGCCTAAATAAAAATGAAATTATTGTAACAACAAAATGATTTTCGCCAAACTTTGCCATTGATTCCACTTTAAACGCCAGCCGATGAACTTAATGAAGTCGTCCTTTTTGTGGAAGCACAAGGAAGTTTTTTTTTTTTAACAATTGCTGGACATGGCAATGGTAAACTCCCCGTTGACATTTCCCGTCGGTTTTTGCCAGCTCACCGAGGTAAGCGCACCAATTGACGAGAACGGCAATGCTACAAACCGAACTAATTTTCGATCCAATCAAACTGCAGAGCAACGCAAAGAGTGAAATGAAAATGAACGGAATCGATTATCACAACACCTTCAGAACTTGCACAAGAATGAATTGCAACATAATCATCTTGGTGTAACTTTCGACACAAATTATTACCATTAACCTTTACAGATTCAATGTCTGTTCAATATCGCCGTCTATAAGTTTCTGCAAAAGTAGATCAGCGTTATGCACACTACAATTTGATGAAAAACCAATTGTGCTATAACTGCAAACTTTTTTCATCAATACAATCAAAATTTTAATGCCATCTGATAATCACAAAATTGTAATTATAGCAGATAAGACCCCTGCAAGGACAAACGCAAGACGTTTTACTGCGCCAACAATTGATGATGTCGTCGTTAGTAAAAATTTGGTATTACATGATATCATTCTACATCAGGTTAAAGATCAGTTGCAGCGTCCTTACGTCGTAATGGCAACCGATTGGCAATTCTAGCAGCAACGTCCGTCGGAAGTCCGCGACAGTGTCATGAATACGCTCAAAATGGCATGTCGTATGTTCGATTAGTTCATCACCTTCATGTACAATCCCCGTTGTATAGAAATCTGACATTGATTGCGGTCACATCACCGCGAGTTGCCACACTTACATATCGTTGATTGAGAAGATGAAATCGATGATGTGATATCAGCGAAAATTCCCGACGAAGAAGAAGAACCAGGCTGAACAAGCTGATCAACTACCATCTACAACATTGACCACGCTGATGACTTCGTCCGAACGCTGCTATACCTACTCCGAAATGCCAAGATATTATAATTGAAATCATTCGTCAAAGAAATCGTTTCAGGCTACCGACATTTATTTTCCATGGATGCATTAGGTCACATTAAAGGTGCCAGCCCATAGAAAACGTTTCATGCGTCTTGTCATGCATTGCGTTTATAACAATCGTATGACGCGTGAGACCGCTCCAATAAATGCTGCAGTTGACTGTCATTGATAGCCAGATGCATGAAAAGTTGAAAGTTGGAAAACTTCACGCGTTGCATGCGACGCGTCTACTTTTTTCTTCCGTCATTGGGCCTGTCGGCATTTCAAAACATGCACTCTCTATTATCAACGCAACGCATGAAGGCGTTACACAGTCCATCCAAGCAATGGGGAATGTTTCTATTTGCATATATTAATCAACGTGTCGTGGCCCAACATCATTCCAACATCTATTAACTGGTAATGGTGAATTGTGTGGTACAGGAGCCTGCCAAGTTTTGGAACTGATCGAATATGACACTCATTGGGATTACACCATCTGAGATGCAACTAGTTAAAGATAAAACCAACACTCTTTTTACACATGAAATCATACTAGTAGCAACGAACTCATAAAAACCGGATTCTAATCCCTGACTTCCGCATCAAATCCTTATACTATTCGTCCCTTTTTAACAATACTACATCAACAAGATTTATAACAGCTGCAAAAGACATAAAAAAGGCCCGCATTTCACCAATATATCATCCTTCTCAACAATATTAGTTATAATAAATATACAACCAAATTCAATCCGTCCCAAAGAAGAAGAAAAAACCATTATCCTTATGCACAATACTATCGTTCAATTTGAAGGATTATTTGCTATTATTATGACTAATCACCCATTTCCTCAGGAACGATTGTATTTCAAGAATGAATCCGCACACGCTCCACAACACATATATCTCCATACTGTCGACCTGTTGTTGGTCGGATTGATGTTTATATATCATTGATTATACATGATGGAGCATGTACAATTACATACATAATTGTCGGGGGCTAATAATGTTGTTATGAGTGATGTTTTGGGAATTGTGGACACCATAATCCTGTGTAGTTAGTACACATGCAATTTGGGAGGCGGTTTCTAACAGCAATTCGGGCTCTGTGTGTGTGGGTGGAATTGGTTTTGCCGCGCGTCCCCCCAAGTCCAAGCTAACGTGTACATGACATCAATGTAGATGCACTGCACATACACGGTAAGTTGGAGCAGGCATTAATTATAATTTATGTCGTTGGACGAGATTCAATCGTAATTTAACAATTATTGGAATACATTTGAGGTTTATTGAACAAGCACATTTCTCAATTTACAATTTGCGTTATGATATTTTGTTGATTGCAATATTAAAAGTTGCTTCGAATTGTGCTTTAGTGGATAGGTATAAAAAAATTCACATAAAAATTCACAACCTATCCTGAACTCTGCCCGGATATTCAGCCTGTCTAGGACCCAAAAAAGTTGGAGAGTTTAGGGCAAACTCGTAAACCTAATGTCTAGAAGTATAACTAGACCACCTATTTGGTTGGACGGAGAAATCATCACTCGGAAAACATGTCTTGTTATAGAAAAGCGAAGAAGCATTAGAAAGATGTACCTTGGCCAAATTAACCTGGCCTTCTTATGATCTCAGGCCTCGGAAGGTAAGACCTCTCAGTTATAGTGTTAGTGTTGACCAGGCACTGTAGGATAGGGACGTAGGCAGCCCGTTTAGATCTTGAGACCTACGGTTTTTGCATAAGCTGTAAACCTGCAAAACCTAAGCAGAGGAGACTAACCACATTTGGCAGGCTTGCGGAAATATCGTAGATTGGGATCCCGCAACTAATAAAATTTATTTCGTCTTCGAGGTGATTCAATGAAGAAACCACACTTTAACATCAGGTTTAAAGTGGGATCACTATGGCATCACCATGGGCCTATCTTTTTGTCGCCAGTGTATTAGCTTAACACCAGGAGCTCAGAAAGACTGTGGCCCCATTAAAATCTTTACGGTGCTAATTTTCTTTCTGACAATTTTAAGCTCAGGAATTACCCACCACCAGTCCGTCATGGCGTAAGCGGGATCATGTTGAAATTCTAGTAGAAGATTAGCTCGAAGGATATAACAGGCTTGAAATTACGAAGAGTTAAGGGGATGTTGAAGGAGATGGCGTTGAACTACAATGTCTTTCAAATCTTTGGAGGAGTTCAGAAATACAGGTTGCGGAAGTTTGTTCCACCGTCGCGTTGCTCTATTCATGAACGAATTCCGTGTCTGAAGCAGTGAAACTGCACTGCACAAATTGGGGCCTAAATATATGGCTAAATCCTATACAAAAATTTTTACGCGGTTATGCGAGCTCCAGGAAGTAGTATAGTAGCTCCTCGATTGCTTAGTCTCCACCGTCTAGCCAAACTCGGCAAATGCTGCATGGAACGAGCCAAGAAACACTGACCCGCGTAAAGGCCCTTAGAATATAGAACTACAAGAAGGCACACGCCTAGTATTATCGTGTGGAAATGCTTGTTGAGTGAGTGCTCATGTTTTGGTAGCCGTGTGTCTACCACAAGTGGAAAAAGCTAGTTGAATAGAGAAGGACAAGGAGTCTAATCAGTTATATCTAATAAAATCTTGCTCCAATATCCAAGAATTATGCAAAACTAAAAAACAAGATTTGGAAATAAAAAAGCTGCCTTTTTTAATAAGTGGAAGAGTTTAATACCCTTGACACTGCAGCATCGAATGAATATTGAAGTATCATTCGGCTATGAATGATCATTCATGCCCAGTGCGTCATATCCAATGTTCATTCAACAACTTCATTCGTCATTCAATCGCATGAAGTCAAAATAACTTCATTCAATGTGAAATTAGAAAATTATCGAACAACTTTCCATGAACTGTCAAACTATCATTCAGATTTTAGAATATTTTTTATCCGGGGACTCTTCTGTAGGTGCGTGAAAGTTAATAAGGCTAATGTTCTTAAATTTACCTCGAACACGAAGGGTGCACAGCCTTTCTTTTATTGCTTTAAAGCCGATAATGCCCGCAGTAAGACCTGTGGGGTGTGACAGCGAGGGAGACCCAACCTTTGCTGAAAGGATGGCGTAGACCAGGACGCTTAGGGATGTCAAAATGAATGATATCGGCTCAGAATCGAGACCGGTGGAGAGAACAGTTGCGTGAGGACAAGACCGGATCCCGGTAGTAGAGCCGTTAAAGAAGAAGAAGATTGTACTGGCTCAAAAGAAAAAAACTGACACCTCTTGCAAACTTATTTTATAATCGTTTCCTTCCCAACATTAGTTCAGGTCCAGCAGCAAGTTTAGTTTGAAAGAAAAAAGTGACTAGAACAGGTTAGGAAAGGTTCGGGGGTCCTTGAAGTAGAAAACGGTGAATCTTTCATTTGAACTGTGGGATGTTGTATGAGTTCAGAATTTGTTGAATTTTTCTTCTGTTCCTTTACAACAATTTCCTTCCCACTCTTCAGGACAACTGTGATAAAACTACCTGTTAATGTTGCCAGTTCTTTCTTTTTTCTCTATGTAATCTTTCCGACTGTTCGAACAATTGCACTTTAAATAGAACGAAAACGAAGATTACTTTTTCCATATAACAAAACAAAGATATTACATAGGCTTGTGCACTTGGAAATTTTCTTTCAAAATCTGTTGTCCAAGAGTCACAATCACATTGATGAAAAATAATGAGCAAAAAACTGATTTTAATCGAATATTCCTTGGTGAATTTATATGATCCTTTATTTTATTACCCCTGTATTACCCTTTTATTACCCTCTTGTGATAACTATGTTTCGTACGAAATATTTTACTTTCCGTGGTTTTCGATATTACGCCTAAATAAACAAGCTGTATTAAAAAAGATACCAGGATTTGTAGATTGCAGCCAAAGCCGGTTGCTAAAAGAGTAATTTGCACATCTAAAGCAAACCTAGAAACTTGGATGTTTATTTTGCGATTTAAAATATGTGATAATCCCATCGGAGATTGTTTAGTCCAGAGTAAAGTCTAGAATTTTATAAAATACATATATCAGCTATTGGTTCTACGCCGACAAAACCATGTTTGATATGAGCTTTTCTTGCGAGAGAATATAACTAGTAGTATACGTTGCTATTCGTTGATAGCTCTTTAGGCCTCCCAAGACTCAAACCCGTAGATTATGACTTGGGGCAAACCAATTTCATTGTTTATGCGACAGGTTTGACAAACATTTACGTGTTTGAAGTTCGTTTGACCGTGGCAGGAGGTCTTTAGAGTTACCAATGATATAACTTCGGTAAAAAGAACGTATATTTATATGAAATCGGCTTAGCAATGTTGTCTGTCTTTTTGTTAAAGAAACTCGCTTTCATTTCTAGAAACGTAATGGATTCTGGATTGATAACCTGATGATAAGCACGAATCAATTGAACAGTGTAGTATTAGTATAAATTTCCTTTACATAAATAAATTTTTGAAATCTCATCGACATCACTTAACGCATCTTCTATACTTCAAAACCCACCAAACACATACTTTCAATTCCATTAACCGGGTCAAATGTTTCCTATTGAAATTCCGTTTTACACAAAATCAAAGTTACAAAACTTCAACCAAACAAACACAACTTGACAAAAATAAAATGAAAAAAAAAAAACCGCTACCTTTAGTTAACATTTCACATCCTTTCACCAGGAGGAATCCCCAGCAATCCTTTCAATGGAGAAACATTTCCAGGATGAAATTATCCTTAAGTTTTCCCACTTGAAAAGCATTACAAGTCACTTATACCCTCGTCTTCTGCCGCCATCATTACTATAAAAGGGCAAGGACCAAACCAGTCAGCTATATTCTTGTTCTTCTTATTTTATATATGTATATATTTTTTTGAAATGCAGTTTATATGTATGTATGTATTTCTTTTGAAACCATCTAAGAAAATGTCCTTTTCACATGATTGCCGAGATTCTAAAGATTTTTTCTGCTGATATAACGCTTTTGGTTAGTTCAAAATGGTATCTGCAGGATTCAGATGAATAAGCGATATTAGATCGGGTACGACGGATCTAAGGATATATATATGTAGCACACCCAACAGCAAGGACCATATGTGTGAAATGTGAAATGGGAATGGTTATGCCTTCTCTGTTCTTTCTTTTTTTGTGAAGTTGTTGTTGTTGTAAGAAAGTGTTATGATGGTTGGTGGGGTGTGCTGTTCGAGGGCGCGCTGATGGAGGGGGTGAATACAGCATATGGCTGCGGATCAGCCTGGATGATGCTGTATCCCTGAAGCTATCCAGACGATTTTAATGCCCGACGTAAAGCTGCACATCATTCGAAGCGAAATATTCATGTGCGACCCCCGGTCCCGGTGATATATATTGGTGAATTTTGTCGGGCACGCACATGAATAACATATTCAGCTCTGCCTCTACTCCAAGCCCCCCTCCCCCTCCCTCCAACAATTTCACCCTCTGGTAGCGCCTGTATGTAGGCTCGTAACCTAGATTACAAGCAGTGTCAGTTGAGAGCAGTGACAGCTCGCAGGGGAGGAAACAAAAGGATTTCAAGGACGACCCGTTTTTTTTTCTATGCGATAAAACAGATTGACGGCAGCGGCAGCTTAAGCGTCGGGCTTTTGCCACTGTACAGGGGTGGAGTGGGGGATGCAAATTAATAACTTTATGGGAATGAACATTTAAGACATATTTTTATTCTGCTGAAGTTTTCAACATGTGTTGTTCGGTGTGGAACATAATTCATAATTTAAATTTTTCACCTCCCGGGCGCACTGGTTACAGTTTAATGTGTTTTATGTATCAGCGTTTTCTCGTTCTGGTGGCTCTGTCGAGCCGTGTCTACTACCTTCTACCCCTCTCTGGCCCCACCACCCCCGCCATATTATACTGACAATGGCATACTGCTTTGTATTCTGCAGGAGGCATCATAAGCAAAAGAACTCGTGGCCTCTCTTCTTGCGACTTTCATTGGAGCGTGTTTATTTATGTATCCTTGCGGCCCAAAATAAACTGCCGACACATCCCTGCTCCTTAAAGCATAGCAGGAATATAAGCCCTTGAATCCTTGGATGTGCTGTGGGAGTCGTGATTTTTTTTTTGTTTTTTTTTTTTTTTTACTTGCGCTATTTTCAGGGTGTTATTGCCGCAAGTGGCGCGTTAGCTGCTGTAACGCCGCAGATTTTCAAAATTATTTATTTGGGAAAGTTCTGCGCTCAAGCAGGATCCTTGTGTCTGCATTGGCGAGAGGTTAGAGTCCTGGAGTTCGCTTTGGATGCCTGGCATATGCATACTTCAGGACTGTTTAAATTTTTCAAGTGGTGGACAGATTTTTTTTTTTTTTTGTTTTTTCAGGTGGTAATAAAAAGGATAAACCTTCACAGGTGATTCAAACACACAAACAAAATGTGAATATCAAAAAGGATACACAAGATGCCGCAAAATCCGAGTTTTTATTCCGCCATATACGCACGCACCCCCATTACCATCTCGCGGGAATATTATCACAAATATACCTGTGCATGGGTGGGGGGGGGGGATAAATAAGTCGTGTTGAATAGTCGAAAGCGCTTTTAATAAAGGACACAAGAAATATCCTTTCGTCACAGCAATAAATTCACCAATTTACGATGGTAACTACTTTGCCTTTATCAGAAAATTGTGTCGCAAATATTGAAATTTATTGTGGTCGTGTATACACCAACCAGGGGGCTGCTTCTTGACTTCTTCTTCTTCTTCTTCTTCAACCCCTTCTATACACCACCACTCCATGTTCTATTCTCTCATTTTTGGAATGCTAGTGTATATAGTGATCGTCATAAGGACACCCAGCTACGCTTTAACATGCAGAGAGCAAAATAATAAATTTTTATTAAGGATAATAGACATTCAGACAGTGTCCTAGTCAGACAGGAATAAATTAGTGTTGGTGTTGGCTCATTCTTTCTAGCAGCATAAAACCAGATTGTTTAAATGTATTTGTATGTAGTTTCACAAGCAATTGATTCTCTATACACACAGTATAAAAGCGGGCAGGCAGAAAACGCGCTGTGATATTTCTGTAAATTGTTTTGTTTTTAGGCTAAATGAGAAAATATTTTCTTGCTGAAAGTAACCGGAAAATATTTATAATAAAAATAACAATTTAAAAGTTAAGTAAAACGACGGTGTTTGTTATAGGGGCGCTTTTTGGGGAGTAACACACACACACACACACCCAAAGAGACAGAGAAAGTTTTATTGCCATTTCGTTGTATTTGCTTTTTCTGCGAAATGGTGGAGGGGGGAGAGAGTCCTTTTTGCACGTTGCGTGTCTCTCTTTTTTGGGGACACAAAATTACATTCATTTGCCAAAAACGGAGAAAATGGAAGAAAACAGCTTTTCTTTTTATTATCATTTGCTGTTTTAGGTGATACTGTCTTATGAATTGTAATTTGTACATTTATTCTTTTAGAGGCTTAAAGTAAAGGGGACGACAATGTTGTAGTTATTTCTGTTGTTCATTTAATTGTATGTAGATGGGTAAGTTTGTTAGTTTAATAATATATTTGTTTGTATTTTTGTTTTTAATTTACTGGAAAATTTGGTTATTAAAACAAAAACCTAAAAGTTAGTTTCATTATAACAGCTTACGATAGGTGTCATAACTCAACTGCATTTGTATGCTAAACTGCTAATGATCTTAAACGGGGTTAAGTGGCACTTTGAAATCACATTATGGTTGAAACTGGCACTGTAGCTTCAAGAATTAATGTGGCTATCAATACCAGATTAAAAATAATTGATTGATCAATTTTATTACTAGCACGCACGCGCCCGCAGCTAGCACGCATAGCGAACAAAAAGGCATGCTAGAAAAGTACGCACTATCCCGCCACAGGCATGCACGCGTCCACCACGACTAGTGATGAGCAAGACTTTTCATGCAGTTCTTCCTTTTATTGTACATTTAGCAAGACCAAAGCAAGAACAAGACAAGACAGGACAAAATAAGACTACAAGATCAAGATAGCAAGAGTTTTTGCTCATCACTAAATGCCTAAAGTCTTGCAAAAATTCTTGCAAAAAGTCTTGCAGTCCTGTCTTTGTCCTGCTAAATGTGCAAGACAAGACTTTTTGCTCATTACTAGAAAACTTTTGCCACTTAGTGATGAGCAAAAAGCCTTACCTACTATCTTGATCTTGCAGTCTTGACTTGTCCTTGTCCTATCTTGGCTTGGTCTTGCTAAATGTACAAGACTTATCTTGCTCATCACCATGACACGTGAAATCCAAAAATTCAGACATGAAAATTTATAAATGCGCCCGCATCGGCATGGATTATTCCAAACGAGAGTTTCGTTTTAGCAAGCAGTCCCCCAGCTAAGCACTAACCACGTTCAATGCTGCTTGACCTACACAATCGACCGAGAACTGTTCTACTGAGTATGCTATTGGCACCCTTTATGGTCACCACGATAATTGTCCATTTTCTTCGTCCTATATAATTTTTTAACGCCATACAAGTAATTTCGTGCATGACTGTGGTGGGAGAATATCTATCTGTTTTAAGAAGCGTAAGCGAATTCGTGCCACCTGCATGCTAGCTGCGGGCTAGTTTCATTTTTACTTGTTCTTTGTAATTTGTTACATTCAGGCTCATTTCTTCAGCCTGTAATATGAATGATTGTACATAAATCCTTTAGTCCTAATTTTGGATGCTTGAAGCTTTCATTGTAAAGTTTTCAATAAGGCTGGTCGTCCACTGGAAGCGTATTCGAGCGGCTTCGCGCTTCGGCCATACAAATGAGTCGCTTGTAGCCGCTCATATGTATGGCCGTAGCGCGAAGCCGCTCGAATACGCTTCCAGTGGACGACCAGCCTAAAGGTTTCATACTTCAGGCCCGAATTTTGAATTGTGGATTGTATACATACGACAAGTTCAATTAATGATTTCGGGTTTCCCTAAATACGACCAAACCAATAAATTATTTGGTGTCAAGATCTCAAGGATTTTGGATCGGTTGAAAATCAAACTCGATAATTTTAGACCAGGAGTCCATGAGAGTTTCCCCAGACATGGCCAGACTTTCGCTCCACAGTACAATAGAGACTGAGACACGTAAACGGCTAGTGGCATGACCTGTACCAACCCAGTGGGAAAAATTGGGAGCACAGGGGAGTGCACTTGGAGCACTCTCAAGGGAGCTTTCCTGGAGTTTTCATAAATTTTATAGAAAAAAAGAAAACGGGCAATTATTTTCATGCTCATAAAATGTGACATTAGCATACTCAATAGCCCGGCTCTCGTTCGATACGGAGGACAAGCAGCTTTAGAAGTGGATAGAATTTAGTTGGAGGGCTGCTTTGGTAAAGCCACTCTCGGGCTTGGAAAGAAAAAGGCAATTGCAAAAGATGAAGAAAATAAAAGCTTTTCGATACCGGATCACATACCCACAGGCGCCCATGAATATTTCTTTTTTAAAAAGCTTTTTTATAATGCTCCAACAACGCCTTTTTGGAAGCATAAAAACGTATACTCCCTCGCAATGACATGCAATGTTAAAAAGAATATGGAACTGGTATGGCAACGGGAGCACTGTAAGCTCCTTTTGGTGCGCTCCAAGATGGCTCTTGGAGCACTCCATTTCCCGCTGGGAACCAACAGTATTGTCACTGCGAGTATGGCCATAACCATAAGGCACGACTGTGGAAGTCACATCCATGCACTTTTTCATCTTAACCAAATGAGCCAACAAAAGAAAGTTTAGCCCTAAAAAAGAGCGACTAACCACAAATCTGTAATCCGCACTTTCGCTACGAAGCAGCTTGAGCTCTATCTCGAATCGCTGACTGTACGTTCCAAGGATTATCCAAGCTTTTGTGGTACATACATACTTCGATATCCATCAAATTTGGGGGCCTTCAGGTATTACACTGGATTAATCTGTTATTCGTCAGTATCCCGTTGCAAGACAATAGCCCTGAATTCGTCCTTACTAGCATCGGCATGAATCTCCATATGCGCCACTGGTTCGAATAACTGAGAGGCTTTGTTACGACAGCATAGGCTGCTATAAATCTTCTGAATTAGAACTTTAGTCCCAGAAACCTTTGTGAAGTTATCCTATTACTTGGTAAAGGAAACTTAGTTACTACTTTTGCCCTCTCCTCTCAAGGTCGTCTTTCCCGCTAGACATCCCGTGTATTGTCTTATATAGAGGGGTGCAATATTTTTAGTAGCCCGCGGGCGTCGAATATCTTAGGACGACCCTGGCTAACGCTCATCTGGGCCTAACCAGTTAAAAGTAGACTGGAGACCTTCATTATATCTAGGGCTACTAGGCCTACTCATAACAAAAGAAGCATAATAAACGACCTAAAAAACCCAATGGCCAAAATCCTACGCTAACCTCCAAACAGACCCTAAACTGGGTAACCCAAACAGCGTCTGATCCCGTAGTTGTGAGGGCGAGAGAAAAACATTCGTGCACTTTCTGCATAAATTCTCGGCTCCAGCAGTTCAAACTGAGCACCTACGTACTGAGTGACTTAAAAAGAATCTCCAGACACAGGCCAGTACTAAGCTTCACGAAGTTGGACAAACAAACATCATATATGGGTTCTATGAACCCCATGACATTGAAACCCTCGATTGCACTGAACCCAGCTCTAACGCCAGCCTGACAAATCATGACCAGTGTTGAACACGATATAATCAAAGCTCAACTCGTACCCTTTCCGACATTTCAATTAACTTTCTGGCCATTTTCTTCCATTCTCCCCTAAAAGTCCGCTGAAATTAACCCATTCTTTTCGGACTAAGCCAGGTGAGAATAAAAAATATTTTTCGTAGTAAAACATTAATTTTTTTTTTGGTAATTTAAAGAAAAATTAAGTCATTAGTGGAACACGCATCAAAATAATTCAAAATCCCCGCCAAGAACTTCCCATTTTCTGGCCGTAATCCTTCTTAGCTGCAAGGAAGTAATTAATCAGGAAGGAGGAAGAAAAAAGTTCATTTTTACACTCCCCTCCCCCACTCCACCGAAATCGATCGGGGAAAACGAGAGGTGAAAAGAGCGCCACTTGAGAAATATGCACGACATTAAATTTAATTTCGCCAATTTTTCATCAAGTAGAAATTCACATCCTTGTTCACGACAAGGATGCGACACACAGGACACGAACCGAACACAAAAAAAAATAAAACACAGAAGATCACGTGGTAGAAGGTAACGAATAGGTGACAAGCCCCCCGGGGTCTTTATACGCCCCCACTTTTTTTGGTGTATGTAGTCCCTTTGTGGGGGCTTTGTTCGCTGTGACAAGGACACGTATGAGTCCTTGATGTTAATTTGTTCCTGTTGGTGTTGCTGTTGTTGTTGGTGTTGTTGTTGCTGCTGTTGGTTTATGAATGATGCGTATTTGATTAAAAGGAGTACGACATTATCCTGCGGTTGAGAGGGCCAAGTTTTGACTGTCTATATCTATTGTGGATGTGCCACAGTAACTTGTGTCCTTGTCTTAAGCTGGTGCCATTGAGGAGCTCCTTCAGATCACACACATGTGTAGGCAGAGCCTTGGAGAAGGATTTGCATGTGACATAATGGAAAATCTCTGAGATCATTTGAAGATAATTTGTTTCTTTTCACTTCTACCCACCCCCACCCTCCCCTTAACCCCTTCCCCAGCGATTGCTGCCTTGCACGTGTACGGTAGCGTTGTATATATCCTGAGCCCATGACAGGAGCATATCATGGGGTCGTTAACCGTGAAGGGATTATCTATATCATATGCTATCCTTGAGGTATGTGGAGCCATATTCAAAGGAGACCGATTTAATTTCTGAGCATCCCTTCAAGTGGATTCGGGGGGCCTTGAGTTTTTGGGGAGCGGGCATTCATGGGAAATTTGTAGTAACGATTTCCTCCGCCGTTCACTTCCAATACATGCCATGGCATAGAAAGTCCTTGTCCTTGTAGTGTGTGCGTGTACTTTGTTTATATTCCATGAGCCTTCCGGATTGTTTTCCTTGGCATTGCCTCTACTTTTCTCCTCCAAGGATTAACATAACTCAGTTTTTCACCTTTCCAGTGTTTGTTTCGGATAGAGATTTTGCTCAGGGCTTTTCTTGCTTTCATCCTGACTACCGAAAAGGAGACTCTCTGCATTTTTTTTTTGCCTTGTTTCGTCCTGTTTATTTTTTTTTTGCTACTGGTTTTGTTTTCTTTTTTGTTGTTTCCATTTCCGAGGATACTTTTGAAGCCATGTAAATTCTTGCAAAAAGACAATAACCAGGTTTTGCCTGTTATTATTGTTTTGGTGGATGGAACTGTCTTGTTTTCGGGAGAGACTTCTTTATGACGCCATTGTGGATTCAGGGACGGCGGGACCGGGGGGTTGTATAAGGGGATGAAAAGAAAGCGAAGAGCTGTTTACTTTTTTTCTTATCTTGATTTTGTCTTTTTCTTTTGGTTATTAATGCTAAGGTATTATTTTTACTTACTTTGGGGGCAATATTCATTGTAGTATCCTTATGGCCGCTGGGAGGAAGTTCGGAACTTGGACTTTCTTTCAATGGTAGAATTAATTTTTTTTTTCTGGCAGAAGGTTCGGTGATTAGTTGTAATGAGATTGTTCAACTGAAACTAATTTTTTGCCAAATTCAATTTTCTATTTAATTGCTTTAATGATTATTGAGGATTTTGGGGGATTTCAACCTGAAGAAAAGTGTTTTTGGGGTATTATTATGATTTTGCTTAATACGTTTGCAATAATAATTTGAAATTGCTGGACGTTGTGAATAAGCCGTATTAAAAAGACAAAGATGGTTTCATGCTTTTGTTATTAGTAAAACTAATGTTATTGTTTAACATCAATAACGAAATTTTAATTGCAGATTAGGGTTTCATGGTTACTCAAGCCTACAATGGAAATATGAGTTAAGATATTGTCAAACAGCCACGGCCAAAAAATACTCGATCGGTGAATGACGTCAATCACTGACATATAGAATACTTAGTCACTATCGATCGATCTCTCGTCGTCGCCGAGACATTCCATGTCAGCATCAAGCTCTTATATGGTTTGATACTTAATGAAACGGAATGCTGCTTGGGATAATGGAATTGAGACAGAGACGTCGTTGGTCAATAATAATACGTAGATGATTAAACAAGACACGATCATCTGGAGTAAGTCCTTCAAACCTTACGCACTATATGCTTCATAATATCCTGTCAATTCTCGCTTTATTTTTAATTTTTAATGAGGTAGCGAGAGAAAGGGGTTTGCGGAAGCAATTAGGGCCTATTGTGCTCCTAGTAGCCCCAATAATTTAGCAGTCTTAGCAGTCCCAGTAATTTAAATGCCAGACCATTTGAACAGTCCAGTGTGCCTAGAGATTTGTTACTCAAACTTGCTTAGTCAAGGAGAGTCGTGCAGAAAAAGCACAACCCAATTGTTTGGCAGCACAAAGTCTCAACGAAAAATTTCAACCCGAAAATATTCAAGACTGGCAACAACTTCAACCACATCAAGTTCCTGCAACCAACAAAAGACTGCTGCTAGTCAGTCTAACACTCAGCTTACTATACTACACCAGCAGATCTCAAACTCAGTTCGTCATCAAACCACTTCCTAGTTTTAAATAAAGTCTCTTTTTATCAAAACCCTAGTGTTTTCTTTAATAAACTAATCCATAACTAACATTTTCCTATATTAAACACCAATTCTCGTTATCGCGAAAGTGTTAGGGAACTTGAAGTGCAGTCTCATCTAACTCGAAGCATTGCCTGCAGGAGGGGTCTTTCGCTCTTCTATTCTTCAATAGCTGGTAATTTAAGGCTTAGTGTCTAGTGACCAAGATATTCTCTGGCCGCTCCTAATAATACTCTGACCATGTGGGCCGATTTGGAATCCTAGGCAAGTATCACCGCATCAGCTACAACCGCATTTGTCAATCTTTTGCTTGGCCGGCCTAGGGTGACCAGCCCAGCGAAGTTTACTGAGTTTTGACAACGCCACTAACTCTATGTCGTCATAGATTTCAGATTTCATTTTGATTACAAATTGGTTGTGCGCGTGAATATTATGAAATTAGTTTGAAATTGGGATTTCGAATCAGTCGACTCGTGTGCGGTGGGGCTTACACAATATTTAAATTCGTTAAGCCGGCATTCGAATGTTGGCTTCCAGCGATTGAGTCAATACCAACATCTACCCGAACATGTTTAAATACGAACGTTGGACACTTGACATTGAGCTCTCGTAGTTCGAGCATAGGCCACAAGATGCGTCCTACCATCAAGCGTCCAACGTTGGAGAGTGTTTAGTCTAGCCGGCTTTAGTTGAAGATATCTGCCAACTTAATAAAACAACAATAACACCAAATCGTCTAAGTATTTGTGTGTGTGCCCGAGCGTGATCAATTACTGAGTTTCCATGCAGAGTTTACTCAGAGTAAGCGCCCATGGAAAGGTGGGTTGAGTAAAGTTTTGTTAAACCCAAGAAAACTCCAACAAACTCGTCGGATTAAGCCGGATTTTACATAAGTGTTTGTTTAAGTGCGTTTACTGCACATATAACAACGGAGACACGGCGTAAAATTATTGATCTGTTACTTCAACTTAGAACCGTCATGAAAGCAGCATCTTACTGTAAACTCAACGAATTCTGTACCCCAGGTCCTGCAAACACAGTAAATGTAAAGTTAGCCTACTCCTAAGCCAAGGGACTCACCATGTGTATATGAGCCAACGGAGTTTACCGGGGCTAATTGTATTGTATATCAAACGAACTGCTGAGTCAGTCAAACGAAGTATTCAGGCCAACCAAAGCGATTTAGATATTGATGCTGGATTAGATTCGCTAGCATTGGCTATATTTTTTCCATGGCTCCATGTCCCTTTTTTAGTTTTTGGTACATAGTTGTCGAAGGTTTGGAAGACAGTATTGTAAAAGGAAGAGTCTACAGGATCAAGGTCGCTTCTTTTGTTGAGTCCGACGGTCCATGATTTCAAAGGATAATATTAATGAAGAGGTTCTCCTCTTCGTATTCGGGAAGAACAATTATCTACTGGAGTTAATGAAAATGAGATATTACTATTGTCCATTAAAATTGGGATGCCAGGTCACTTGCTGTAAACCTTGGACGTATAAACTTAAATGTCGATTGCATGCGTAATATTTATAGGAAATGGCTTTGATATCAGAAATAGTTCAATGATTATTGCGGATTTCACTGCTTCAAGATGCACCGGCAGCAGATTGATGAGTGGATAGAAAGAAAGGCTTTTCTTTGAATCTTTCTTCGTCTTGTATCAAAGCTATTAAATTTATTCATATGTGGCGGGACTGGCCTTATCATAGTTGTAGACCCCATGTGGATCCACCAGCTCTTCTTTAAGCCCACTTTTGTACCACCAGTTCGTCATGTGCTGGTACCAATGGAGTTTGACATCTAGTACCACCCCTATGTAATATATTTTTTTGTTAGAAGCCTAGACCTGTTGTTTTAAAAACTGACTTTGCCTGGCATTATTTGTCTCAAGATGAATGGTGCTATAATTTTTGTTAGGATTGGCATTTAGTCTACACTAGCGGACCAGTTGCAGATCAGGCCAAATGTTTCCTGAATGTATCTTTCTTAGGTTAGTGCTAACTCTTTCACGGATTTCATCACGATGACTACATAACTACGTAACCGTAGGTGAAGAAGTTTTAGGCACCGAGTAGTACTAGGATTTATAAACGAAAAGACACAACTGGATAGGAAATATAGCTGCTCCCTGTGAAAATTTCTACCATAAGATGTACTCCAAAAACCTTTCAAAAAAGGTTATCTGGGAGATTTCAATACAGTGTCGATTAAGTTTCAAAAAGCACAGCCTACACTTCGTGTTTAAAGCGCCTTTTCTAAAATGCCAAATGATGTGTTGTAGATTTCCAAAACCAAAGCCTATATACATAACCTAAGTCACCAGGTTGATGGAAATAGCAATCCCCAAAAAAAATCAAATAATCCAAGATCTAAACCAATACTGCAAATGACAACACCCCATCAGGTTACACCAGAAATGTAACCTGAAATTGAAATATCCTATGTAAAAATAGGGCCGGAAATAGAGCTTCTTAAGGCAGCGTTGATATCTCAAGGAGAAATGGCAATTACCCTTAAGTGACTACGAAGAACGTTTTCAGCAATAGATTTCATACCGTTAAACGTCCATTAAAAACTCTTAATATCACTTGAACGAAGAATATGATATCACTGATAATAAAATAACTCAATAAATATGAAATTACTCAAACATCAACAAGTTTAGTCAGGATGAAGCTTACCCCATATTCCCAGGACTATATTCCCAATAGTATTATGTAAATCAGCTAAAATTCAATTATAACAAACTGTGTGAATTAATTAAAAATAAAATTTTATTAATATGACAAATTAAAATTGACTTCCGGATATCAAAAAAAAATTTTTTTTTTTAAATTCTCATCACAATAAATGTGTTATCGTTTTTCATTTTTAATCCAATTTTATTATCCGGACTATCTTTTAAAGAGATTAAAACTTTTACAACAACGAAATGATTTTAATAAAAACAACCCCCAACCCCCAAAAAGTATTTTAATAATAAAATCAATAGCAAGTATCTTCTACAGGGTGAAAATTTTCTCGGAAAAATTTCGCATTAATTATTAAAATCCACAAAAAAACACGTTAAAATACTTAATTTAGCAAAAGTAATTTTTTGATATAAATTAATACTTTTACATAATTTTTATTATCTTTAAATTTATAATCATACTTTCCGCCGTTTTGCATTTATAAATATGAAAAATCCGTTTAGCAATTTGCAGAAAAAAATGTACCCCAAAAACCCGCAATCGTTACCCCTCTTTACTGTTTTATAAGAGTTGTTCGGGCATCTCACTCTTTCTCTCTCCGAATTCACCCTTATTTCCAGCCCTAATTGTTTCATTTAGCTGGTAATTCACAAGGACCTCAACCACACTTCAAATTAATTACTTTCCACTTAGGCTTGTAATTTCATAAATTTTCATATTCATGACCTTTTTTTGGAAAATGAAAATATAAAAAAAAAACAAAGAGAGGGGGAGGGAGAGATATATAGATAGAGATAAGGGCTGCCGAACAGTTCGACAGCCCTTCGTCAATTACCGTTGGCTATGTTTCCAAAATTATCCACAAAACAGTTGTTCCACTCTCTTATGTAAATGCCATCACGGATTGAAATTAATATTCGCCCCCACACGTACGGGTACACGTGCGTATGTATCCTCCCCCCCCCACCCCGCCCCGGTTCCAAACTCTCTCTATTTCAGATACAAGAGCACCTCACTCAAGCCGTCCCCCTTGTTACACAGGATAGCTGCCGGTAAAAGGACCCGTTGACCTTTTTTCGTCCTGAAGCGCTCTTCTACCGCATGTCCCGGTACAAATTGCAGTGATGTAATCGAGCCGTGAGGCAAATTTAATACCGCACATGCCAGGGATATATTGACCAAATTTGGTGATTCGGAGGGGGTACGGGTGGGGTCAGATATGTCTAACCTGACTCCACCTGGGCATATAATAGGGAACAACACAGCGCGCCCCTAGCGGGGGGGGGTGGGGTTGTGGATGCGATTTGCCATATCTTAGCATGTACAGTGGGATTCACGATTATGGCAGGATAAGCCCCAGCCAAAATACTGGACACAAAGGACTCTGCTCATCCTGTGCTGTCAGTACGTGTTTGCCCCAAACTGGCCCGACTTCAATTGGTTTTTGGGGTGTTGGACATTGTCGGATGGGGGGGAAACATGGGACAAGATAAAGAGAGAGTAAAAGAGAAAGAGAAAAGATGTCCCGACTGATTGCCTATTCCGTCCATTTGTTCAATTTTCTACAATGGACCCGTGTCCTTTTGTGCTATTGTCTGTGTATTCCGCCCTCTCCCCCCCTTATATGCGTGACAAATCCTTGTTCAAATATTTTCCACCAAATTGGTGACCTTTTTATTGTGAATGCTATGAAAATTGTTTCTCTATGGATGTTTCCGTCGCCTCCTGCAAACATGCCGTCCCAATCCCCCCCAACCCTCGAACCCACACCCAATCAAGGACACTTTCGTAGAGCTTTAGTATCATTACGAGATCTGAATTCAGCCCCGAAATGTCCTGGGAACGTTTTATTTACAATTCGGATATAAGAAAGCCAACATCCCGCGAGGCTCGTTGTCTGTTCCAATTCGATACATTTTAAAGTACACCCATTATGACAATAAGCTGCTCCTTTTCGTCCTGCCTGATTTCAAAAACTAACTAAAAACAAGATTTCAACCCTCAAAAATTAAGCAAGTTACACCAAAATACACACCAATTACCAAATCCCCGTCTCCTCGGCGAAACACATTGTAGTCATATCATATACGAAATCCACAGTCACGTCCAAATCCTCTCAACAGGAGCCACACATTAGACGAACAACAAATACATCCACAAAACCACTCGTCCTGGCTTTAGCCCGAACGTATCCAATTCCAAGAAAACGTCCAAAGCATTTTTCGATATATCCTTGCTTAAAAGCTTTGTCTAGTGCAGGCTGCCCATCTAAACTTTCTATTGGTCCCCGTTGTCGTCGTCGTCGAGCTCGAATGTCGCAAGTGTTCGAAATGTCCTTTTTCCCTTCTCGTACACGGAACAACTCTCTCTGTGCAGAACGGACGGACCGAGTTTCACATTACTTTTATATGAATCGTGCCAAAAGTCAATTCTGGCGAACAAAAGCTAAGGATAATCGGGTGTTGGACCGTGTCCGATTTTAAAGTTGGTACGACCATCAGCCATTGAGCCAGCCCCCCCCCCCCCCCCAAAAACATTTGGACCGAACTTTAATTGAATGAGAGCACTGTCCGTGAAAGGTTACTTTCGGTGCCATTTGGGGATTTCGTTGAATAATCTGCATTCGGGATGATATTATGGAATATTGAACTATGCACGATAGGGATTTAGAGGTTTTTGTCCACCTCGATGCGCATGTATGTGTGTGAATGCCGAATATATCTGTATATATAACAAAGAATCTCTAAAGAACGAAATTCAACCAAATGGGGGTGAATGTCCTTTTTGGCTTCGAAATCAATGGCATTAGGTAAATTTATGCAAAATCAAAATTTTATCCCAGTTGATCCTTTGCTGATAGAAGGTACTTTTTTTTCTTCAAATTGCTGCAGAAAGGAAGAAGTATTCATTTGGGAGTTTGTTCAACTAATCCAATTGGTGACACTTTGTATCTGCTTTTTTTAAGGCTTTCAGGGAAGGAAATGATTTTTAAGAAGGGATAAGCTCTTTTATTTAATAGTTAATTGTTCGTTTAGGAAATGGTATTGTTCATTTGTAATTTTTTTGGTATTTAAGGAGTTTGAATTCTGCGAACTCGTATAGCTAAGGTTAGATGGTTTTTGTAACCGACTTTGGAGGATGTTTAAAGCCATACTTTGGAGTTAAGTACGTCTTTAAGTGCTCGATCTCTAGTCGGGGGTCTCTTTTCAATTTTCATGTACGTAGCTACCTAGTGTGTGCTGCTGGAGCCGGGGGTTTATACAGGAAACTGTTGTCTCTACGTCTCGTTCATCTCCCTAGAACTACAGCAAAAGATGTTATGTAAACTGCCCATTTTAACGGCTCGATCCACAGAGGGCCAATGTTCCGTGATGACAACGGTAATTTTGGAAGGTAGAAGTGACGCTGAAGGCTATCCACAAGAACCTTGAGCAATATGAAGCCACAAGAAACAAAGAACAAAGGCCAGGAGACATAGCAGCTAGATAGCTGATCCCCTTGACGCAGACCACTCTCACGGCTCTAGCAAGAATTCCTTTAAGAGGTCAAAGGTCACGTTTATGACGCCAGGCCGAAGTAATCCCTTTACGGCTTGTTCCGGTCTTGACTCAAAGGTAACATGGGTAAGGGTTCGTGAGTTTAGTCCGTCTATATGCGTGTAATATATTAAACATTGGCATGTGTGCACCGACCAATATCATTTTCTTTACCGAGAGATTGCCGGAAAGTCTAAATCAAACGGATTACTACCTTATCTCACAACCCACATGACAAACCGCCATGAAAAATCTTCACATTCAGGGCCGGCGCTTGGGATTTTTGCGCCCGGTGCACTATGCCATATTGCGCCCCATAACTTGTTCTTTTTTTAACGCTGTGAAGAACAGTAGAAAAATACCCAAACACTCGCTGAATGGGTAAATTATTTTTTCATAGTTTGCGCAAAATTAAAGATTGTACCATAATAATGTGTATAAGATAAAAAAAAGATTACATAAATAGGAAGTTTCATATGGGTCAACATCCAACCGCCAAAATCCTGCTGAAAACGTAATCTGCGGAGCAGAGAGTAGGCGAGGACGATGGGACGGGCAGTTTTTCTAAACCTCTGAATTCTCTCACGGAATTTTTGTATCAACTTTTTGATAACTGTGTGGCTTCTGTTGCTTTTAGCCTCCCTTTTGCTAGGAAAAGAAAAGAAAGGAAATGGCAGAAGGAAGATTTAATATTAAAAGCAACAACAACAAGCTAAAGCAGTCTAACGTATATTTTGTTGTAAAAGTTGGCTACTCATCGAATTTTAAAAGAGAATTGACGATTACAGCTAATTTTTGTTGGTTGGACCGTGTGAAACTGGCCATATTAATTTGTTAGACGGTAATACCCCGGCTTCATCGCCCAAACTGCGCAAGTTCGAGCAAATTAGTGTACTGAACTTCAATTTTTGCCTGATCTTAAATGCAGTTTCACATATTGAACTCAGGAAAAATAAAGCCTGGATTCGCCCAACAGAACATAAAATTGGGATTGAACGTAAAAGCTCGTTCAAAAAAAACGATTAACTGGAATAATGGAATATCATTCCAGTGAGCTTTTTGCATTTCAAATTTCTGGCGAAAAAGCAACAACAATTTCAATAATGAACTGGACATGCCAGCCGGCAAAGCCATTTATGCAGATTGAATTGAACTTTATTGAACTGAGGCCGGTGAAACCGGGGTTTAAAAGAACAAACAAAAAAGCAATTAAATAGGAGTTCTCGCCACAAGGAGTTTTGTTCTCCGCATTTCGTTCATTTACCTCTTTTAACAATTCTTTAAACAGATGAGAAAAGTATTCAGATGAGGTGAGAATACTTTTCAATTTTGTTTCCAAAGTTTTAAATTTTTTTAAATCTTAATTTCTGATATTGCGCCCCCGACAAATTGCGCCCGGTGCAAGTGCACCATTCGCACCTATGAAAGCGCCGCCCCTGTTCACATCCTTGTTAGAGACAGCTCGCTATTAAGGCTCTTGCTCAGCATTGTGTTGAAGGTCCTTGCTCAACTGACACTGGTGAAATAAAAAGAACGCTAGAGTTTCTCGTCTGATTTGGCATGTTTCAAGCTGATTCTTCCTATTCCGTCTCACAAATAGTCCATAAAATGTTTGAGGATCAATAAAAAAAATAGCAGGACACAACCTGTAGACTATGTTGCCTGTCTCTGTTTCGTGTCAGGTTTTCTGTAACGGAATCTGATAGGAAGTGTCTAAAGGTATAGCTAGACCAAGCATGCTCCCAGGGCATATAAATATTCTGTAACCGGTCGAGGTTTCAATGGGGGTTTGGCAAGAGGTTGACAACCTCTCCTCTAACAAAAATCTTGATGTGGAATCGAGAATTCAGATTTGGAACAGTTAGAATTTACGGCAAAGATCTCAGCCGCATCCCAGAACTAATGTTTTAAGAAACTACGATGCAAAATTTGTTGCACTATTAGAAATGATAGACGAACTTAGGCGATACTCATAGCTTAAATGCTGGTAACAGAGTTGTCTTCAGATACGTCTTCACATTAGTTTTTACTGCGTGCCTGCACTCTCAATTAAGCAACAAATAAGGCTTAGAAGTAATCTGGAATGGGATTCCATCCTGATTGTGTAACCCCTGTACG
>CATLJY010000526.1:0-87900 GCA_949987705.1 Thereva unica | reverse complement strand
ATAAAAGATTTAGTATAATCCGCTCTGAGTTCTATTAAGCTTTGAACAGTTTGGGGTGAAAATGAACAGCTGATCGGTTGTAAATGGTAAATAAACAAAATCAAAGCGTGCCCTGGGTACATTAATTTTTAATTAAACTAAAAACTCAATTGACACGACCTTTGCACAACAAATGTCAAATCTCGCCTATTGTTTTCATAAAAAATGTCAAAATACCCTAAAACCCCTAAAATATGCTGCTGAGATTCTTTTATGTTATGAAGCACAACAGGAAATATTTTATGTTATTGTGGCGACTTCCGGAATAAAGCGCCGCCAACTTCACCACAGAGGCAGAAGAGCTTTTCTCATGATCACCAATACACCATGATCATTACGCTATAACCCGTTCTCGAGTGTACTTCGCCAGTTCCCACGCTAATAAACGAATGTTTTTAATTAATGACTTTAATTACATGTTGGTCCAGGAGAAACATAATGGTAAATCCGACGGGTTTTTTAGTAAACCGCGGAAGTTAAAAAGTGAACATACAACAAATAAAATAAAATCATACAAAAAGAGACGTGGCTAACGGCACAATCCATAACGGTGCAACACACAAAGGAGCATCCTGCAAAAAAGAAAATTACATGTGCCTAAAGTTAATTACAAAAAAGTGCACGAGGAGCTGCACGCAAATATTAAATTAGCAGCAATAGACAATAATTGTACAACAACAGAAAATTTTTCATCAAGGAACCAGCCAAACAAAGAATCGGCATAATCACACCAAAGACAACAAGAGAAATCATCAAAAAAATCACAACGATCAAAAACTATAGGAATAAAATTTTTTTCTTTTCTTTTTCTCTAAAATAGATCAAAAAACATGTTCAAATAATTTTTGCCTTTAGATTAAAAAATATATGTACATTTGCGATGGAGCTGAAAACGATTTTTTTAAAATAGAAAACAAACAAAAAGAACGGCAATAACAAAAAAAAAATAGTTAATAACAACCGTAGCACACAGAGAGTACATTTCAAGGTTAATTTTTTTTCTCGTTCCTTCCCAAATCAAACACATGTCTTGTATTTTTAATTTCCCAGTATAGGAAGTTATTGTAATCGGTCCGAAAATCGAAATCGAAAATTTCAACGTATTTTCATCTTTCAAGGTCCCAGGAGCATTTTAAGCAAAAAATTGGGAGGAAGTATGTGTGTGTGTGCGTACGGATTTGGTCATTTTTTCCTGCACGATATCGCGCGAACCAAAAAAGGTATCGACTTCGTTGAGGGGTCGTTCGAAGCGTATTAACCGAAATATGATCTGAAAAGATTTTCATAAAATTCGGTGGAGCCGTTTATTTGTTTAAGCGGCGTAAGTGATTTTTGTACCTGCACGATATCGCCCGAACCACGAAAGATATTGACTTACCTGAGGTGCCGTTCGAAGCGTATTAGCGACAATATAATCTGAAAAGATTTTTATAATATTCGGTCGAGCGGTTTTTTGGTTTAAATGACATAAGTGATTTTTGTACCTGCACTAAAAATTATTTTCATAAAATTCGGCCGAACCGTTTTTTTTTTGTTTAAACGACGTTTATGATTTTTGTACCTGCACGATAACGCGCAAACTAAAAGTTATATCAACTTCACTGAGGTGTCGAAAAAAGAATATTAACGAAGAAATGCTCTGAAAAAAATTTCATAATATTCGGCCTTTTTTTAAATAGGAAAACTTCGGCTAATTGCCAGAAAGAAGTTTTGCTAATATCTAATAAACTCGATGGAATGAGACCCGTTCTAAACGAAGTGATCTTTTTTGGGTTCTGCACAGCGATAACCTTCGAACAAAACATCACTGGTGAAAATCCGACAACCTTTCAAAATCGTGCAAAAATTTCGTTACCCTTTACAAACAGCGCCAATTTTTCAAACCTTGGATTCGCACTTTTTGACGGAGAATGTTTTCATCGCGTGATACAGTTTTAGGAAATTGCGGTTCATCCCGAGATTTCCAGTAGTTACCAGTAGTAGTATCTCCGGAAAGCTTTGGAGTTTCCAGCTGAAGTCATTTTGTTGCCAGTTTATCAGCTGCGCTAAACGTATTACTATTTTGTTAGAAGACATTTTATTCCGTCTACGTTCATCGTACTTGGAAGTTGATCGTGTGGACCTAAGGGGTCAAACCCACATCCAAACTAGTTTTTTTTAAATTCAATTTACTATAAAATTGATAACAAAATTTTTACGAAAATATGTATTGAATATATAATATGCGTGCAAAAACATATAACGTGTTAAGTACATAAAGTTTTAAAAAAATAAATAAATAGATATATAATTAAATGTGATAACGTATACGGTGGAATATAATATTTCTTCCAACACACATGAAGGCATCACTATCAAGGGTTTCTGCAGTGACACTAGATCTCCTCAATTTCTTTTTAACAACGCTAACATAGCTGGTCTTGTAGACCGTAGTGTTTTTAGAGTAATTCTATTCCACTTTTGTTTCTATAATACATATAATCATACACAAGGCATCTGAAGTCATTCACAGAAAAACTATTTCGAATATACCTACATTAGTATATTAGAAAAATTAACAGTATGTGCTGATTGTTACAGCAATCGCTGCAGTAATATCCCCGTAATGAATGATCCTGAAGAGAACTTAGAAGAAGAAAATGATGGTGAAGAGACCCCGAGACATCCAGCGATGAAGATTAAATGGAAATAAATATAGGAACTTTGTTAATTTTTCTAATATATATGTATATTCGAAATAGCTTTTCTGTGAAAAAATTGAAATTTTGACTCATAACTCTGGAAGTTGGTAGTGTAGAACCTTCGCTTTTACAGTTTAGATAGGCGGGAGTATTCTGCGTATACTGCTACCTAATTCATGGAAGTAGGTCATCGGGTTACCAAAATACAGGGTGATATGTAAACCTCTACCAAAAAAATTTCAAAACGCCCTAGTGACCAAACCGTTACGATTTCTGCCCCCTCCCATATGATTTTTTGTTCGTCTATCCAAAGCCTATCTACAGCCCGCCACTTTGTAACTTGAGGTGGGACACCCTGCATAAAGAAAACAATATAAAAACAAAATAATTTTTCATATTTTTTTTCTTTAGCCTCCATTTTCCGACCAAACGTGAGGTTTTCCGGGAAAAGCTTATATAACTTTTTTTGCTGCGAATTTTCATAGCTTTAATTTTGTCTTCTTAACATTTTTCCAATTTCGACGTTTTTCTGAGCTGCGGTCGGGAAAGCGTCGGAAAATTCTTTCAATCGGATTTTCTCGTGATTTTCACGAAGTACGGCCCGAAACTCAACGGTTACCTTTTCTCCAATTTCTAAACTCCCACCATTCCAAATTTCATTAAATACAATTTTTTTGCAGTTTTAGCGATTTGTTACTCTGGAAACTGTACTAACGTTGTTTAGTTTTTCTCAACAGAACTTAACAAATATTTCAGAGGTGGGGTATTAAGTGCAAGTGATATAGAAAGGACACCGCACAAATTATATGAGAAAAGGGTCCCGGCGGATTTGGCTGAAATTGAAGTATGTTAGTCAGTGGGGGTAGACGAACAAAAAATTGTAAGGGGGAGGGGGGGGTAAATCGTAACGGTTAGCCGCTAGGGCGTTTTGAAATTTTTTGATAGATGTCTTTATATCACCCTGTAGTTTTGTAACCCTGTGGAATATTTTCGTGAATAAGGTGGCAATTTACGCAGAATACTCCCACCTATCTAAAACTGTAAAAGTCGAGGTTCTAACCCACCAACTTTTAGAGTTATGGGTCGTCAAAATCAAAGTTTTGGTTTTTTTTTTCACTAAAATTTCAAGTTCAACCACCTTTTTCTCCAAAAAATACGTAGTTAATTAATTTTTTTTTTACAAAATTGGAAAGCTTGGACAATTTCCTATGAATAAGGTCAGGGCAACTTTTATGCTACGGCCTTTACTTTTGAAGTTATAAGCAATTTTAATGTGAAAGTTGGCTTTATTTCGTACTTATTTGGTACTTTTCGACAAAGCTGCGGTGGAAAAGTACGAGAAAAGTACGAAATAAAGCCACTTTCAAAGTCCATGCCTCTGATCCAAACATCAGAACGGGCTTGATTAGCGTGGTATATAGTTTACACTTCATTCCTCTAGACAAAATGCGTGATGTAAGATGTTGTCGAAGTCCAAAATAGCATCTGTTAGCAACGTTTATTCTCCTTCTGATCTCCGTTGTCTCACCACTGTCAGCTTGCAATACGGTTCCAAGATACGTAAATTCTTTAACGGTTTCTATATTATATGCATCTATTGTGATATTTTGTCTTGGAGTTGCGTATATTTTTGAAGTACAAAGATACTTAGTTTTTATTTCGTTGATGAGCAATCCCATCTTTTTCGCAGCTGCTTCCAGTGTGATGAAGGTTTCTTTCACACTCGCAAACGACCTACCTATTAGAGCGACATCATCAGCATAAGCCATCGTTTGTGTTGACTTGTTAAAGATGGATCCCGTTGTTTCTACCCCAGCGTCTCTCACCACCTTCTCCAACACTATGTTAAATAGGAGGCATGACAGCGCGTCACCTTGTCTCAGGCCTCTCTGTGATGTGAAACTATCTGGGAGGTGTCGTTCAACTCCTACTCTGCATTAGTGATGAGCAAACGCAAGAACAAGACAAGACAATTCTAGTCTTGTTCTTGTCTTGTTCTTGTTCAGTCTGTCTTGTTCTTGTTCTTGCAAGCGTAGCTAAGTCTTGTTCTTGTTCTTGCAAACATACCTAAGTCTTGTTCTTGCAAATATACCTAAGGCTTGTTCTTGTTCTTGTTCTTGCAAATATACCTAAGGTTTTTTCTTGTTCTTACTAAATGTAAGGCAAGGCAAAACTGCAAGGCCAAGGTATTTTCTCGCATGTAGTAGGTATTGTATGTTGATTTTAATAAAAAAATTATATCCAAACAACAAAATGCAAAAAATTGATTTTAAAACTATTATAATTTTAGCGTCAGTCAGTCAGCGTCAAAAGTTTGTATACACCTTCTAACCTTTGAGGTGAGAATTCCACATGGCTTTTTTATTAAACAAATCAGTTTCACGACTGCTCTTGGTGACGTTATTATGTTTGCGCCCCTGAAAAATTACATAAAATTCATATGGGAACAAGTTAGGCGTAGACATTTTTCTGTCAAGTGTGTAAGCAACAAATTACAACGGAAATATTTTGAAGCAAAAGTAAACCAGTATTATACCCATTACTTATTATAAAAAATTAGGTTGTTCAAGTATGATTCGTTAAAGAAGAAATGTCGTGTATGAGCACAAAAAATTATTAAATCCCTTTGCAGCAATACAAAAACTGGCCCACGCTCCTGTCGTTCTTACGATGCGATGTAACCAATGTGGAGGCCTTGAAAATATTACATACATTGAGAAAAGTCCGAGTTTCCTTGCCATCCAAAAAGCAAAAGAGGTTACTCAAAAAACAATTTTTTTAGAGCATTTTTGCTTTGCTTCAAAATATTTGCGGTTTCTCACCTAGAAAATGTTTTTAATAAAATGAATTTAGGTGGAATTTTTGCAAGAATCTTGCAAGAAATCTTGCTCTGGGTCTTGTTCTTGCAAAATGTGCAAGAACAAGACAAGACTGCAAGAACAAGACCACTTTTGCTCCTCACTACTCTGCATCGCTGAGTTGAGGAGGGTATAGTTCTCACAAACGAGTTGATCTCCTTTTTTATGCAGGGGGCATATCACACCTTCCGTCCATTCAAGTGGGATCTTTTTCTGACGCCAGATCGATTCTATAAGTTTATGTAATCCATTCCTTAATTCTTGGCCCCCCTTATTTCCACATCTCAATTGCTATGCTATCTTTTCCTGGGGCTTTATTGTTTTTGAGATTCGTCATAGCTTCTTGTACGTCGTCCATTGTAGGGACATCACTTTCATTAGCAGCACCAGTATCACTATCATTATTGGTTGGTGCGTTTCGATTTGTTTGATTCACATCACTGTCACTCTCATTTTCGTTGCCTCTATTCAGTAGCTCATTAAAATACTCCCCCCATCTTTCTAAAACCTCTTGTTTTTGGCTCAGGATATTACCGTTTTTGTCCTTACACATCGATCTTCTTCTTTAACGGCTCTACAACCGGGATCCGGTCCTGGCCTCGCGCAACTGTTCTCTCCACCGGTCCCGATTCTGAGCCGATGTCATCCAGTTTGGCATCCCTAAACTCTGAGCGTCCTGGTCCACGCCATCCTTCCAGCGAAGGTCGGGCCTTCCTCGCTGTCGCACCCCATAGGTCTTACCGCAGAGAACTTTACGAGCAGGCTCATCTTCACTCATACGAGCTAGATGCCCTGCCCACCGGAGCCTACCGAGCTTTATTTTCTTCACAACATCTATGTCGCGATAGCGCTCGTAGATCTCGTCATTGTAGAGTCTCCGGAATCGTCCTTCTTCACATACAGGGCCAACAATCCTCCGAAGTATTTTCCTCTCAAACACGCCCAAGAGGGCTGAGTGCTTTTTGCTAAGCACCCACGTTTCGGATGCATATGTGAGAACGGGTAAGACCATCGTCTTATATAGTAAAAGTTTAGACGTTATGGTTAGATATTTGGATTTGAAGAGCCTTGACAGACTATAGTAGGCTTTGTTGGCTTTTAGCAGTCGTGCGCGTATTTCTGGTTCCATGCTATTGTCGGCTGCTACTATTAACCCAAGGTAGGTAAATGATTTTACCACGTCAAACTCGTGTTCCGCTACCTTGATTGTGGGACCAATGTTAGGTGTTCTTCCAGACGAGGCCACCATGTACTTTGTTTTGCTTTCGTTAATGTGCAGTCCCAGATTTCCTGCCGCTTGCTCAATCTGAGTGAAAGCTTCTTGTACAGCTGTTGTTGTTCTTCCAATGATGTCAATGTCGTCTGCGTAAGCCAGTAATTGGGTGGACTTGTGGAGGATTGTACCCCTTGATGTCACGCCCGAATCTCGGATCACTTTCTCCAACGCCAGGTTGAAAAGGAGGCAGGCCAGACCGTCCCCTTGTCGGAGTCCATTATAGATGTTGATTGGTCTGGACAGTGTTCCGGATACCTTTACTTGGCTTGACACATTGATCATGGTCAACCTACATAGTCTTGTCAGTTTGTTGGGGATGCCGAATTCTCTCATGGCTTTGTAGAGTTCTACCCTGGCTATGCTATCATAGGCGGCTTTAAAGTCTATGAAGAGGTGTTGAATTGAGTTTTGAAACTCTAGACATTTTTCCATAGCCTGCCTCAAGGTGAAAATCTGATCAGTCGTTGATTTGCCTGGGCTGAAGCCACACTGGTAATGGCCTATGATGTTTCTGGCGTATGGGGCCATCCTGTTTTGTAGGATAGCGGAGAATATCTTATACACGGTACTCAACAACGTTATACCGCGATAATTAGTGCACGCTGTGATATTTCCTTTTTTGTGTACCGGACAGAGGATGCCTTTTCTCCAGTCTTCTGGCATCACTTCCTGCTCCCATACTTACATAATTAATTCATGAATCGCTTGGTGTAATGTAGGCCCTCCATATTTAACCAGCTCCGCTGCGATGCCGTCTGCACCCGAGGCCTTGTTGTTTTTGAGCCGGCTGATGGCTCTGCTAACTTCTTCTATGCTTGGTGGCGGCAGCATAGCATTGTCATCAGATATTGGTGGAGCCTCCGAATCCTCAGTTAGCTCGCCATTTAGCAATTCATGAAAGTGCTCTTCCCATCGCTCCAAGATGCCTTTAGGATCGGTGATCAGATTCCCTTCTTTGTCCTTGCAGTATGTGCAACGTGGTGTGAATTGCGTCATACACATCCATACTCTGGGTTTAAACTCTTTACGTTGCTTGTTCACTTTCTGATATAACTTTCTCACTTCGTTATTATTCCCGAGTTCGTTTATCTCTACAAATTGTTCTTCCAGCCACGTCTTCTTTTTTCTTTTGTGCGTACGTTTTTCTAGTCGTCGTTTTTCCTTATAGGTCGCTACGGATTGGTGGCTATACTCTAGGCACAACATCCCACTAGTTTCTCTCACATAAGATCACAGCAAATGGTATAAGTCCATCAGAAGAACGCATAGAGGCAATAAAGAATTTCCCAACCCCCAATTCTATAAAGAAATTACAACGCTTTTTAGGTATGGTAAACTTTTACCATCGTTTCCTTCCAGGCATAGCAAAAATTTCAGGACCCCTTTATGATACTCTAAAAGCTGCCAATCCAAAATCAAAAAAGCCAACACAAAGTAACTTTATATGGTCCATCAGTTCGAAAAAGCGTTCTAAGAAATCAAAGAAAACTTACAAAATCACACGTTACTTGTACACCCTTGCAAGGCAAACTCAGCCTGTTTGTAGACGCATCAAGCGACGCAGTCGGAGCTGCGCTACAACAAAACACCACCGGAAAGTGGGAACCACTTGGTTTCTTCTCAAAGAGACTCAAACTCAACGAAAAATAGTATTCGACTTTCGACAGGGAGCTGCTAGCAATTTTCCTAGCCATAAAACACTTTAGGCATTTAGTGGAAGGAAGAGATTTCATTGTATATACAGGTCACAAACCTTTGACCAACGCACTATGTTCAAAAGTGGAAAAGTCTCCACGACAAAGCAACCATCTAAATTTCATCTCACAGTTCACTCAGGATATACGACACATCAAAGGCATTAAGAACGTTGTTCCTGACACACTCTCCCGAGCACATGTTGACGAGTTCAATATTTCCGACAAAATAGATGTAAAACTTTTGGCGGATGAACAAAATAAAGATGTTGAGCTTAAGAAAATAACCCGCGCGATCAATGCAAAAAAACACATAGTCATCTTTCAAACTTCAAAAGCCACTGACTGGAATTTGTGTTTCCGCGGTGCCAGTGCGAACTATGCTGCGCTCTGTATTACCAAAATAATACGGGCAGGAATGTGTTTGTTCATTCCTCATTCTACTAAGTCTATAAAGCCTAGGCCAAATACGTGGAAATCGGTTAACACGAAATGGTTGGGCCGGGATGAGGATTTCGCGGTATCCGAATTTCGTATTAACCGTTGTCTTTGAAATACGGTAATAATAACGAGTTAAATACATACTGAACCCCGGCTTTATCTAAAAGTAAGTAGAAGTAAAAGAGAAACAGTAAAGAAATTGAACTTTACTTATTCGCACAAGTTACAAAAAGAAAAAGCGTGGTGCATCGAAAATCAAAAACATACTGAAGTCTTTCTTGAAAATTAAAAAGATTAATTTTAGTCAACTTAACTACGACGCACCGGTTTCGGCGAATCCCCCATTTTCAAAAACATTAGGCCTATTCTGAACTTCGCTGGAATTTTCTTACCTCGTATGCTACGGATGTAAGAAAATTCCAGGAAAGTTTAGAATAGGACTGCATATATTTAGGATAAGGCAGAAAACAAAATTAAATTTGACCTTCAAAAATATAGGCGAAAGAAATCATCAGAGAAGTTGGAGAAAATATGAGCAAAATAAGTGCCGCAGAGACTGTTTTTTCTTGTTAATCGAAGATCGTTTCGCCATATCAGAACAACTTCGCATGAAAAGAATATTATCGGACCGGGACTATACTGTTTTTTCGTATTATGCAATATTTCGTGCTATCCGTTTTCGTGTTAAGTGAACTCCACTGTAGATGGTTTAATGGGGAGTGCAAGAACGCAATTAATGCTAAGGAAGCCGCCTATAGAGCGTACAAATGTTCCCCAAATGAGTCACTTCGACGTGAATATATGATATCGAGAAACTCCTGTAATTCCATCATCAGGAAGGTCAAAACGTCATTTGACGATAAGATGCGAAGTAAGATCCTAAATACACGCGTAGGCAGCAAAGACTTCTGGTTCTTGGTAACTTCCATCAAGAAGAATTTCACGTCTTCCGCAATTCCTCCATTTATCAATGGGGAGGAGGTGATAACAGAAAGCAAATCCAAGGCCGATTTACTGGCATCTCTGTTCGCCTCAAATTCTTCTCTACCCGAAGCTGATACGTCACCACCGGTCCTCGAGCGCAACGCCCATTCAATGGACGGAACGCGCGAGGTGTATTAATGTCTCAAAGAACTCAACGTCAATAAATCCACTGGCCCAGACAATAATCCCCCTTTGGTACTTAACAAATGTGCCTCACCTTTGGCTAAACCTCTGCGCAAACTTTTCGCCCTGTCATACTTCTCCGGAGTTTATCCCAACTCTTGGAAACTAGCTCATGTTCAGCCCATTCCCAAAAAGGTGAAGCCAGCGACCCTTTAAACTACCGCCCACTAGCAATTACTTCTGTTCTCTCCAAAATCATGGAGATAATAATCAATCGAAGGTTGATGAAATATCTGGAATTCAACCAAATTTTACACGACAGGCAGTACGGCTTTAGACCGAAAAGATCTACTGGCGACCTTCTTGTGTGTCTGACCGAGGCTCTCAACCAAAACATCCATCGCTTCCGTGAATCTGGTTTGGTTGCTCTAGATATATCCAAGGCTTTCGACAGAGTATGGCATCCCGCTCTCGGACTGGCATTCCCCAAGGCTCGATTCTCTCACCTGCCCTCTTTCTCATATTCATAAATGATCTGCTCTCAATCCCCTCCAACCCACTTCACAGTTTCGCCGATGACGGTACTTTGCGTTACTTCCACACCTTCGATAATATAGGGCAAGCACGTGCCAGACCTTGTCCCGTAGACCGTGAACTAATGTCCAATTCTATTAAAGGGGACATTGAACTTATTCTTGCTTGGGGCCGCAAGAATCGTGTCGAATTCAACGCAACCAAAACTAAGTACTGTCTCATCTCTACAAAAACCTGCACCACCCTCCCTCTATCTCAGTGGACAATAAAAATACCTTGAATACAACTCGTATATCTGGGCGGGTTCCCCAAAAACCACCTTGGCTTGGCTGTACAAGGTGCATGACCGCGCCATCAAACTCATTGGCGATAGCACCATTTGCTCCTCCATCGACCCTTTAAGCCATCGCAGGAATGCAGCAGCCCTTAGCAAATTTTACCGCTATTACCATAGCGACTGTTCCACTGAAATCAGAAACCTCATGCCTACACGTCAAATTTTTTCCCGCAACACAAGACTAGCCATCTCGGCTCACCCGCATACGCTACAGCCCTCCCCTTCGCGCACATTACGTTTTAGTAGTTCTTTTATAAATAGAACAACTCGATTGTGGAACTCCCTTCCGCAGTCGGTGTTTCCGAACTCATATAATATCTTAGAGTTCAAACGCAAGGCTCATCGACATCTACTCACGCACCCTCCAGACCCCTAACCTATCCTTTCTCCTCTATCCTTCAAATCAAGCTTACTACTAGACACTGACCATGACTTGAACGACATGACAGACATGTAGTACAAAGGGTGATTCCTAAGCTTGTATTTACCACTTAAAAAAAAAATTTTTTTTCTCGGGCGAAGTCTGGTGCGAGACAAGTGTTTAATCGCCTATGTGATATAGAATATCAGCTGAACGATTAATACCCAGGCCCAAATTGGTGTACCTCTGAAATACAAAGAGGAGTTGGGTAGCAAAGAAAAAAATAACAATCGGTTAATATTTCAAACTTGTTTTGCTTTATTCTTAAAAAGAATAAAAATTCATTCAAAAAAAATATACATAAAAAATCGCCGTCGTGTGATGTCCTGGTGTTAGCGGCGGCGAGGATTCCCACGTTGGAATTTTATTTATTGTAAAGTTGCAAACGCATATAGAACCATATTTAACCGTCAGGCATATTATGGCTCTCTACTGTTTGTTTTTTTTGTTTTATTTTTTGTATTCGGAGCAAACGCATATAGAACCAAATTTAACATTCAGGCATATTATGGCTCTCTACTGTTTGTAGTATGTACTTACCTAAATTATCTTTCCGCTGAACTAACACCTGGGATCACACTAGCCTTAAGCATACCATGATCTTCTGTTGAAAGTTCCTCGAAAGTGGTCACAAGAAGAGATGGCGAGCCTATGGAGATGCTCTGTTTATATAGTCTCGAAAAAACGGAACTTTCCGTTCGGCCGAACTGCATTGTCGGCATATGAACATTTTTCAATTATTAATAATTCAGGGGATAAGCGTCCCTTGACAGCATAATTAGACTGTAAAAATTCATGCATGATTTTTCAGATATAATTTCATATTAATTTGCAAGTATTATTATTATTTATTTGTTTATTTAAAAAAAAATCATGTACAAAGATTCAAATCTTATTAGTACATTAATTAACAAATCGGATATAACAAGCTTAAAAACACAATATAAAAAAAGAAAAAACTTAAAAAAATAATATGAAAAAAAAATAACTTAATAAGAACAAGAAATAAGATAAAAAAATAAATAAAGAAAGAAATAAAATTAAAGGAAAAAAAAAGAAATAAAAAGAAAGAAAAAAAAAGAATTGGTAAAATACAAAAACAGAAAGAAAATAAAACAGGGAATAAAATAAAAAAAAAGTAAAAATAAGAACAAAATAGTTGTATATTCATGCTCATCCGCCCTATTTAAAAATTCAAAAAGCTGCTTCTTAAAAATGCCCAATGAATCGATGCGTTGTAAATTAACAGGGAGAGAGTTCCAAAGTTGAGCTACGAAGACAAAGAAAGAACGCTGGCCAATTAACGTGCGAAATTGAGGAATTATTAAATTATTATTTCTGAGGGATTGCGAAAGCTGCACAAACTGCTTGAGGTATGCAGGTTTACGCTCATGAAGGATATCGTGAAACAGTCGTAGAAGCCTAAACTCACGATATTCATTTAGAGAGCAGCCAAAAACTGTGTTCGTGAAGGGTTAAATGTGGACCAAACGGCGTAACTTATAAACAAAACGTACACAATCGTTAAACGCTACTTCAAGTTTACGGGCGCAAGAAGAATCGAGAGAGGGAAAGATGGAAAGGCCATGCATTAGAAGAGGTAGTATTAGGGCTTTAAGCATACGTACAGACCTCTTTAGCAAGCCACAATGGTAACGAAGTCTTGACAGGAGTCCATAGGTTTTACCAACAATAAAACTAATGTGATCGCAGCAGGTCATGCTGCTATTCAGTACCACCCCAAGATTTCTTGCTTTATCAACGCAAACAAGAGGAACCGCGTTTAACGCGATAGCGGAGAGGTCAGGACAAACAGTAGCGTAGTGAGAGAAAAAAATACACTGGGACTTCGAAGGATTTAGCTGCAGTAAAGAACAATGGGCAAAATGGGCCCAGTGTTGTAGCACTTTCTTGTATACCTTAAAATGAAGATCCGAATAATCTCATCATTTTATTCTATGGCAGCATTACTCTAACTAACCGAATAAAAAAGTTACAGCGGTTCGAAAAGTCCAATAATAACCGTCGCTTGATAATAAAATTAGATATAAGCCCCTGACTGGGAGCTTCGAGTTTGCTTAAGGCAGTCACTGGATAGTCCAGTTAAGTAGTCTACGTCAGTGAAGACTTGCGAGGTGGCGTTTATAACATACAGGTGTGTGTAACTCCTAGTCCAAGGATGGCAGAATATGGATTAGCAACGGACAACTTTACGCTAATGAGAGGTTGTATTTTATCACGACATAGGTCAAATACGACATATTATACCTTATATATTGATTAATTCCGATGTTCAGGGAATTAAGGCTATCCGGGCATACTACTGCTCATGTTTAACAGGAATGAGGACTGTTGGATCATGCGCCCATGTCGTTAGTATTATATGGTACTTCGGTATTGGAAGGCATTTAGAGAACTTCGTTGGACCCGCAAGTGCCTGGAACAACATTATTATTGACAGCGACAATACTCATTAGTAAATAAAGATGTTTCATTCCCATAATCATGGGTATTATTCGTGACTACTTAACGGCAATTGGGCTGCCTTAAGCGAACTCGAAGCTCCCAGTCAGGGGCTTATATCTAATTTTATTATCAAGCGACGGTTATTATTGGACTTTTCGAACCGCTGTAACTTTTTTATTCGGTTAGTTAGAGTAATGCTGCCATAGAATAAAATGAAGAGATTATTCGGATCTTCATTTTAAGGTATACAAGAAAGTGCTACAACACTGGGCCCACGTCCCATATAAAATTGCCCATTGTTCTTTAATGTCGACCAGTAGGATACATGACGCAAGTCAGCAGCAAGCTTCTCCACACATAAATGTATTTCTTTTGGGGCTGGGAGATAAAGCTGCACATCATCTGCATACATATGAATCTTAGAATATTTTACTACTAAGGGAAGGTCGTTAATAAAAATACTGAATAAAAGAGGTCCAAGAATGGAGCCTTGAGGGACTCCAGCGTGAAGAAGGGCACTTGAGGAACAAGAGCCACCTAGTTTAACCTTTTGAGAGCGGTTAGATGAGAAACTTTGCAAAAGTTTAAGTGCAGAAAGAGAAAAATATGCTTGTGACGCCAGTTTTCGCAGGAGCAGGTCGTGATTGACGATATCAAAAGCTTTTGAGAAGTCAAGCAACAATAAACAACAGATATTACGTTCGTCAAGGGAGTTGCGTATGTCTGTAGTGACTTTAAGAAGCGCAGTTTCACAGCTGTGGTGTTTTCGAAAGCCAGATTGCCATGTATTTATAAGTTTGAGACGCTCACAATACGCTGTTATTTGCGTGGCTATTAGCTTTTCAAGGACCTTTGCCAGAAATGGAAGAATACTGATAGGCCGAAAATCAGAGGGACTGGTAGGGGGCACTTGGGAATGGGTATGATTAAGGCATGCTTCCAAGTCGAAGGAAACTTCGATACAGTGAGGCAGGAGTTAAAAATGTGAGTTAAAGTAGGCAATAGACGAGGTAGAAGCATTTTTAGGAATCTAGGCGAAATATAATCGCTACCAGTCGCATTTGATTTGATTGACTTCAGAGCAGTGATTACTTCGAGGTAGTCAACGCAGCGAAAGCAGAAGCCATCGGAAGAAGCTGTAAAAGAGGTATTAGCCTGGTCCGCAATTTGGTTAGATATAAAAAATCGATTAAGGGTGTCAGGACAGATGTTGTGCGCCACAGATTCATTCTTAGAATGAACACCCAATTGCCGCAGATTGTTCCAGACTGTTTTTAAAGGAAGAGAGGGGTCCAATTTACGAGCGTAGAAATTTCGTTTGGCTTCCTTGATTTTTGCGACAACTAAATTTCTTATGCGTTTAAAGGATCTTTTAGCAGCTTCACTCTTCACTTTAAGAAAGCAATGGTAAAGAAACTCCCTTTCAACTATGAGCGATTTAATTTCCGCAGTAAACCACGGTTTAGATTTTGCTGGAATAGTTTTGCTTCTCAGAGGAACAAATTCCTCATAGAGATCATGAAATAACCTATTAAATTCGGAAATTTTTTCATCGACGTCAGTCATAGTGAAGATGTTAGACCATGGTAGACAATCACACCTATGAATAAGTAAATAACATTCATGTTTTTTGCATTTTCATTTTCAATCTTATGTAAAAACATATTTATACAAATAACTTTTTATTCATGCATAATTTTGCCTTTCTGGCACCACCAATCAAAAGCGCATTAAATTCTACATGAATTTGATGTATCATAGTATGTATGTGAATAAAGTTTGACATTTCCGCGCTGTCACAAGCGTCGCCGGTTATTTCGCGTATTTACAACTGATTCGCACAGTTCAGGTACAAGTGTTTGACGTGACGTTTTAGTGACGTTTTAGTGGCTGTAGTATTGTTTTTACTTGTGAATAATGTGTTGTTTTGGGATTTTCTTATGCGCAGGATGGAACTTTTACAAAGGTAGGTTACGTTGTTTACATTTTTGCATGCATTAATTTGACTATTACTTGTCAACTGAAATATATGTTTTAGAGCATAATATATGTTAATTGTGATGCGCTTTACTGTTATATTGCATGATATGTCGGTAAATCATGTTATTTGGTGGGTTTTATGCATGTTTTAGTTTGACAGGTTGTTATTGTTGTTTTTTTCATGTAAATTCTTATGTTGTTTTTAACGCTCAATTTGTTGCCTATTTATTGGGATTTGAGCATCAAAACAATTTATTATGTACTTAATTTATTAATTCATGTCCTTTATTTCCAGTTTATATTGTGAGGATGTAAGTAGAATACATATCATTCTTTCATACTAGACTTTATTCATGTAAATTTTTCCTTTCAGATTTGAAGTCCTAATGGAAAACAGCTAAGTATAGTATCATTGTTTATATTTGTATATATGTACTAATTCTGTTTTCGTTCTAGGTGCGATTCATCATGGCAGGTAAGTATGATGTATCAAAAATTTTATCTGTGCTGAATTAACAATTGTTTATTTTCAGATTCGTAGCTGCTATTTTAATTCTAAGTAGATTTTTAAGATTTATATATATTTCAAATGTATTTATTTATAATTATTTATAATTCATTAAGGTTAATTTATGTATATTTCTAGTTTTAAGTATTTATAAGTTTAGCTATTTATAAGCATTTATAGTTTCAATACATAATTATGTATTTTTATTTTATTTTTTAAATATGATCGGTTTTTTTTAGGATTCTATTTTTAGGATCACTGTGGACTGAACAACAAGCACAAAAACTAACAGACTCTACCTACTACACCCACTACGTCTTAACATTTATGAAACCATGCACAATCTATCGCACCCTGGTGTCAGGGCAACACAAAAACTAATCAACACGCGATATTTTTGGCCAAATATGAACAAGGATTTAACGAAATGGGCAAAGACTCGTTGGACCTGCCAAAAAGCTAAAATGCGTGCCCAAGGCCATCACAACCGACCAGGGCACTCAATTCGAATCAGCTGTATTCAGAGAACTTTCAATCATACTGGGAAACCAACTCATTCGCACTACCACGTACCACCCACAAGCAAATAGTTCAGTACAACGCTTACACCGGCAAATTAAGACATCCATTCGCGCCACCAACGAACCTAAAAACTGGTAAAAACCTAAAAACTGGTAAAAAACCAAAAGTTACTTTCCAACTGTAAATTGCATGCATTTCAAAAAGAATAATAAGAATATAAAAAAAAACCATTTGCATACTAACATTTATGAAGCAAATGAATAAAAAATATTAGTTAAATACATAGCCTAATGAATAACTCAAGAAATACACATTCAAGGAACATAATAATTGCACTAAATTTACTCAAATAAACGAATAAATATATTTTTAAGAAATGTAATATTTAAGAAACATACGAATTGCCTTAAAATTAACAAAATAAATGAATAATTATATGTTAATTATTGTAAGTTAAGAAACATAAGAATTCTAAAGTAACTTGAAATTTAATTATACTCGTATGCATCAAACAATACTGATATAAATAAGTCAATGAAAATGAAATTAACATTAAATAAAAAGTATAATCAGGGACAACATCACAAGAAATACAGTAAACGATTTTCATCGAGGGGGAATGATGTGGCGACTTCCGGATAAGGCGCCACCAACTTCACCACAGAGGCAGAAGAGCTTTTCTCACGATCGCCAGTACGCCTTGATCATTACGCTATAACCCGTTCTCGAGTGTATTTCGCCAGTTCCCACGCTAATAAACGAATGAATTGTATAACCGTGTGTTTTTAATTAATGACTTTAATTACATGTTGGCCCAGGAGCCACAGTTATGATGCATAAAAGAAAAGAAAATTTGTCGGACAGAATAGGATTTTTGATAATTGTTTTATTTTATGGCATAACATAACATAAAATGATAAAATTTTACCGACAGAATAGGCCCCAATATATCCATATCTGCTGACGGTCAGTAGGATCGGTTTAAAAAAACTTGATATAAATAAAGGTCATGATCCTGACAACCTTCCTCCCTACTTTTTGCAATGCTTCTCAAATCAAATTTTGCCTCCTCTTCATATTACAAAATCTTTACCATTAGGTAAACCTAAAATTTGGAAAAAGTCTTTCCTAACGCCAATTCACAAAGCGAACAAACATAATCGAAGCGAAAATCCGCCTATTCTGAAGAGATTCTAGACCAAGAGTTGGAAACGAGCATTATATGTAGGAACCGTATAAGTTCTAAGCAATTTGTGCAAAGCATATTAGTCCAGTCGTGAGGGGAAAATGTTAATGAAACCCTCCAACAAAATGTTAACTCTCCAATTTGTTTTGTAAATAATAGTTTTTAGTGAGTAGAATATGTTAAAAAAAAGTTTCGGAAAATTGGTTGTACGCTACCCCCAAAAACAACCCCCTAAAAACAGGAAAATCAGTTTTTTACTAATATCTCTTATACAGTAAGTCTTATCATAAAACAGTGTTTACGAAGTTTGTAGATTAAGCGATTATCTACCAAAAATGATATTATACATTTTTTCGTACGAAGTGCCGTTCATGAGATATCGCCATTTTAAAGATTTAAAATATTCACATCCCCTAATTCGCAACTTGTATAGGTCATCAGACGTTACATAAATTCTCTGTTGGACTACTTGGCTAATATTTTCAGGGGTGATTCCTGGATGTATTTGGAATAAAAATTTGTTCTAGAGAGGGGACTATCCCCACTATCCCCTAAGATACAGGGTGTTTACGAAAGAAGAAAATGTTTTTTTTTTAAATTTACTCAAATTTGAATAACTTCTATACCAATTATCGTATAGCAACCTAATTAGGCTCATCTTTTAGCTAAATGTGTGCTCTTTTATTTGATATAAAAAACAAAAACTTGAGTGACTCCGTTTAGAAGATATGTTGGTTCAAAGTATGAGCAAAATGTGAAAACGAAGAATATTGGGAATTTGCTCACCCTTTAAACGTAGTGGATAGTACCTTATCCGCCTGCTTGTAAACCTGCGTTTAGTGCATTGTCATAAAGATATTTAATGTTAATTAATTTCAAATGCAATAAAATCAATTATTTAAAAAAAATGGAAGAATATTGTTTCATTTGTAAACAGAATTTTAGTCAGGGAAATTCTGTTACTGTAATAAGGGGTATTGAAAATTTAAGAAGGATAAGCCTTGAAAGAGAAGATGGAAATTACAAAATGTTGAAAAAAGTAAGCTCCATTAAAGTCCATTTAAAATGCAGACAAAAATATATTTTGGAGGAAAATGATAAGTTTAGGTATATATTGAGTTGTCTGGCATTTATACGATAGCTTCTACTCCATACTAAATAAATATGTCAACTATGTCAAGTTCCATTTTGGAACAAATAGTGTGGTTGTATTCGATGGATACGATAACAATTTGACAAGTATAAAGGCAGCTGAACGTCTAAGACGTACAAATACATACAAACCAATGTCCAGACATTTTTTTTGATGAATATATGACTGCCACGATAGCGCAAGAAAAATTTATGTCAAATATTAGTAACAAAAAAAGGTTAATAAAACATTTAAGTAATTTTTAAAGCAAAGAAAATATTGAAGTAAAACAAGCATCTGACGATGCAGATGTTTTAATTGTTAAATCTGCCTCGATTAACGTCTCCTCGATTTAAGTCGTTTTGATTTACGTTGTCTCGCTTTTTAATTCTCAGATTCGATTTACGTCGGCAAAATTTCGATTTACGTCGGCATCTTTTTTTTGTGCATGAATATTTCTGCGAATTTCCTTCGTTCTTCATTCTTACTACCCGAAATGCACATCTCTACTATAACGTGCCCAAGCATGCCCAATTTTTTTCGCAGAAATTTCTTTTCATCGCGGTGTAAAATTCATGGATATGTATTTCTACACGGGTTATATGTGCATGTACTACATACTACAGTTCTCTTTTGTTTCTGAGGCTGACGAGCGGTGTTAGCTTCCTTGTGCAGATAAAAAGAAGAAAAGCGCCATTTATATTTGACATCAAATTTGGTAACTATAGAAAATTTCATGTTTTATGCCATAAATACATATGTATAAATGCAGCTTTGATTTAGATTAAAATGACTCCAACAAAACGAGGCAGCAATTCCAAAAATGGCGATAATTCAAAAATACCTCGAAACGCAATCTCGTTGCAAAAGAAGATGGATATTTTAAAACGTTTAGCGGAAGGTGAAAAAGCAGCTACTATTAGTCGTGTTATGGATATACCCGCTACAACCATTAGAACCATTAAACAAAACGAAGTAAAAATTCGTTCTAGTGCAGCGGAATCAAGTACGAGAAGTTTAGAGGTAACCACAAAGACTCGCCCCCACACTTTAGAAAAAATGGAAAAATTGTTGTTGTTATGGATCGAGGATCTAAATCAAAAAAACGTTCCGTTGAGCAAAGCTATAATACAAAATAAAGCTATAAATCGATTTATGAAGACTAGTAACGCCCTGTGGTCAAAATTTGACCACAAAATCTTCTTCTTCTTTAAACTCCTTTAGTCCCTCATGGGACATAGGGCGGAAACAGTTGCCCTCCAGCGGACTCTGCTTTGCGCGACAGCTCTTAACTTCGACCAGGATCTCCCAGTTGTTGCGGCTTCTGCTAGTAGGGTTCTCCTCCACGTTGTTCTAGATCTTCCTACTCGACGGGAACCTTGCGGATTCCAGTCAAGGGCCTGTTTGGCTAGATTTTCGTTTTCGCGTCGCAAGGTGTAGCCTACCCAATTCCATTTCCTTCGCCTGATTTGGTCGTCTATCCTTTCTTGGCCGGCACGGCGCCATAGTTCTTCGTTTGAAATTCTATTTTGCCAGCGGATTTTTAGGATACGACGAAGGCATCTGTTGATGAAGACTTGTAGGCGCCCTGTGATGAATTGGGTGACTTTCCATGTTTCGCAACCGTACAAAAGAACTGCCTTAACGTTGGAGTTGAACAGCCGCAATTTGGTGTTAGTAGAGATCACCGTTGATCTCCATATGCGGAACAGGCATGCTTTATTTAGAAAGAGAATAATACAGTTTTTAGTAATTTAAAATTATAAAATTTGTAAATGCATTAATAGGCGTGTCGAATGATCTGTCGACTACGTGCAAAACATTAAAAGTTTCTTTTTTTTATTAAATTAAAATCAAAATATGTATGTACATTTCAAAATACATGGCCTTCACCCATTATTTTCAAAAGGAGTTCAAACTCAAGTGGATGTACATATGTTTCCAAATATGTTTGTTTGAACTCTTCAATTGTTGCCCGAGTTTCCTTAAACCAGCCTAATAGCCTTTAAACCAACCTATTGTGTTTCTCTTTTTCTTGTATTTTCTGTTCTTCCCATAAGTGTCCTTTGACGGGGCATTTTATTCAACTAACATATTTGATGTAGGTACTGAATTTGTTAAAAAAATTATCAATGGGCAAATAATAATGAAAACACAATTCATGTATTTTAAAATTCACTACATTCATTCGTTATATTAAAAACAAATACAAACAAATTACATGCCTTTCGTTGAAACACTGCAGAATGCTGTTAGAGTTCTCAGCAATAATACAAATGAACTTCAACAAAAAGGTATACGAAAAAACACAATCACTTTCAGCAAAATTATTGAAAAAAGTCACTTTACTGATAACACGTTCAATTAACTTGTATTCACAAACAGAATGTCTCCTACTCATGCACTTGTCGCTTTTCCACATTGCTGACGTAATTAACATGTCACTTCTATCTAATTTTTACCCGTTTTAAACACAACATATGTATAAACATGAAACTTATATTCTGCACACCTTTACGACTCCGTCTTCCATATAAAACCAATTTGAGCAAGATCTGTTTAGAGAAAGTTGGTTAATAAATCTGTATAAAAATAGTGCTTGCGTATTAATATATAATAAATTTTATATGCGCCTGTTTATATGCTAACCGTAATTTCTACCTTATTGTTATTTATATTGGGAAATGCAATACTCATTTCCGAGCGACAGAAATGAGATAAATGACTTATTCTTGTTTTGTGCACACCTTTACGACTAAGACTTCCATATAAAACCAGTTTGAGCAAAATCGGTTTAGTAGAAGTCGAATAAAGTGCTGTACAAAAAAAGTGCTTGCGTATTAATATATAGATATTAAGCAATTGCATCAGAACGAAGAAAATATGAACTTTGACGCCAGTAGCGGTTGGTTCGAAAAGTTTAAAAAGCGAACAAAATTACACAATATTAAGATGACGGGAGAAGCTGCAAGTGCTGATAAGGAGGCGGCGGAAAATTTTCCAAACATTTTAAAAAATATCATTACCGAAGGCGGATATTCACCAAAACAAATATTTAATGTGGACGAAACGGGATTGATTTGGAAACGTATGGTTGGTAGAACATATTTATTACCAGAAAAGACTACAATTCCAGGATTCAAAGTGGCAAAAGAACGGTTAACACTGCTCTTAGGAGGAAATGCCGCCGGGGATTTTAAACTGAAGCCCTTACTTATATACAAGTCCCAAAACCCCGAGCTTTGAAAAATATCCAAAAGGAGAATCTGCCGGTTATCTGGAGATCTAATACAAAAGCGTGGGTTACCGCCAACATACTTTCAGAATGGTTCAATTTGTATTTTGGCCCTAAAGTCAAGGAATATTGCCGAAAAAACAATTTAGCTGAAAAAGCGCTGCTCGTAATTGACAATGCTCCCGGCCATCCCGCTAACTTAGATGAAACTAGTGGCGATATAAAAGTTATTTTTCTTCCACCCAATACCACTGCGTTATTGCAACCGATGGACCAAGGAGTCATTGCAACATTCAAAGCATACTATTTACGACTCACTCTCAAACAGTTAATTGAACGAATTGATAGGGGAGACGAGAGCACAGTCCACCGGTTTTGGAAGGATTTTACAATTTTGGATGCTCTAAACAACATTAAAAAATCATGGGATGAGGTAAAAGAATCGAATATGAAGGGAGTTTGGAAAAAATTGTTGCCAGAGGTAGAAACAGATTTCGAAAATGACGAGCTTGGACAAATTCGGAAAGAAATCAGGGGAATGGATGTCGAAAGTTATTTTTCCGAAAATGATGTGGACGAATTTTTAACTTCTAATGAAGAATCCCTATCTACTGAAGAACTTTTAGAATATTTGAGCGATCAGCAGAATCCGGAGAACGCACGTTCTTTACCTTCAGAAGCTGAAGATCAAAGATGCACATTAACATTAGAAAAAATGTCTAAAGCCTTTAACTTCTTCGAGCAAGCGGTAAATATCTTTGAGTCTTGCGATTCGGATAGAGAGCGATTTAGATTATTTTGCGAGGGTGTAAATAATAGTCTTGGAGTTTACAAAGAACTTTATAAAGAAAAACAAAGATCATCACTTGTTCAGCCGCAAATAAGGAAGTATTTTCAACCGTGCTCTTCAACACAATTGCAAAATTGTGTGGAGGCGGAAATGGACGAAGAAGTTCTTACTGGAAACGAAGAAATAGATCCACTTCCCATCTGATTTTAAAGAAACATTACCAACATTTCAAATATGTACATAAATACTACATACACATGTACCTACTAATAATAATTTCTTTTTATTTTTTTTGTTACTTTAGTATTTTATGTTAAAGAACTGTTTTTTGTTACGTTTTTCTGAAGTAATGTTATTTTGTCCTTATTGTTATTTTTTATGTTTTTTTAAATAAATGTTGTTGCTTTTCGTTAATAAAAGATTTAATTTTTGTTAGATTCGATATACGTCGTTTCGGTTTACGTCGCGTTTTCCCGGTCCCGAAAACGACGTAAATCGAGGCTCGCCTGTATATCTAGTAAACCTTCTTTGAACCGATTCATTCCTACTAGAAAGAACATTTAAGTGTGGATTCCAGACTACTGACGCATACTCCAACGATGATCTAACTAAAGATACAAATAGTATTTTCAGAGTGTTAGGATCTTCAAACATGGATGAATTTCTTTTTATGAAACCAAGCATCTGATTAGCCTTAGAACAAATTACATCAACATGGACCGCACTATCAAACTTGTGATCAAAGTGAACACCAAAATCACAAATAGTCGACGGACGACTTAGAATAGCACCATCCAAGGAATATGGGAAAATAAATGGAGAACGTGCACGGTAATAGGAGAACGCCTTACATTTGGAAATACTCAACTCCAGTCCCAGACATTTACACCAGTTAACAAATAAATTAAGATCACCTTGAAGACGTAAACAATCAGAGACACTGCTAATAGGTGCAAAGATTTTTATATCATCAGCATATAAAGATACTGACGCATAATTAAATAAAAAACACACAGAATTTATCAAAATGTCAAACAAAAGAGGCCCTAAATGGCTGCCCTGAGGGACACTAGATGTAACTTCAAAGGGCCTGGATACTACAGAGCCAATCAAAACTGCTTGTTTACGACCTCTTAAGTATGACTCAAGCCATGTAAGAAAGCTACCAGCCTTAAGCCTTAAGAATCATAATAAGGGTATCATGAGCCACTTTATCGAAAGCTTTGACAAAGTCAGTTAAAATGCAAAATATTACTGCTAGAGCCAAAAAACTTCTAGGGGTGGTAGCACGTAAGTTGTTTCAATCGACCTCTTCATATAAAAATTCAACTGTTACAAAAAACTTTGTATGAAGAGGTCGATTGAAACAATTTACGTGCTGCCACCCTAGGGTTTATAAATGCAAAATATTACTGCTAGAACCAAAAAACTTCTAGGTTTTATTAAGACAAGGGCAAAAGAATTTAACAACGCTCGTGTCACTAAAACACTTTTCTGTACGCTAGTCCGCCCAATCTTGGAATACGCATGCCCCATCTGGGATCCCATATTCCAGGTTAGTAACAAGAGGCTTGAGTCAGCACAGAAGAAATTTTTTCTCTTTGCTCTGAGTAGGTTACATGATCCGGAGCGCGTTCAAAAATCTTACTATAGTAAACAAGTATGTTTAACCATGGAGGTTTTTGAACGCACCGTAGTTAACTACATGGTAAAGAAAATTTAAAAAAATTTCCATAAAATAGTGTCGGCTATTTGCCTCAAATATTTCCAATAATTATTTATTTAAAATAATCTCACAAATCCCACTTTGATTTGTTCATTATTAACATTAAAACAAATTTCAAAAAATTGTTTTTATTCTTCTTCTTCTTAAAAAATTGTTTTTATACTTCTTCTTCTTAACTATCGCTAACCATGCTACCGAGCATGGTTAACCACGGGAGTTTTTGAACGCGAAAAAGTTATGCTCGTGGTTATGTTGTAGTTAACCACGGAGTCTTTGAACGACAAAAGTTTACCATAGTTAACCATGGTTAACTATAGTAAGGTTTTTAAACGCGCTCCCGGTGGTTTTCAAAATCTACCTCCTTATATAGAAAGATTAAAGATGCTAGATCTTATGAAGCTAGCAGATAGGAGGACATTGTTAATCTCATGTCGAGCATGATGGACGTCTTAAATGATCAAATCAAGGTGCAGTTTCTCTCAGACAGAATCAAATTTAATAACGAAGCTCGATGCAACAGGCAAAAAATATGCTTAGGAATATTCATCAACAGATGTCATATGATCTTTAACACACACAGTGCCTGTTTCACACATATCATAAATAAAATATCATTTAAAAATAAAGTTACATCCCTTCTAACATCATAATCCTCCTGAAGTAACCGACCTTGTCCCTCTTCTTATATGTACATATATTATAATTACTGTACTTTTTGTAATACATAAATAACTTTAATAATGCGTTGTTTGGCAATAAATAAATAACTAGTTGGGATGTGGGTTCGACCCTTTCGGTCCACACGTTCAACTTCCCAGTATGATGGAAGGAAGCTCTTTGAAATAAAGAACTTTTTTCTGTTGAACAGTAGCAAACAAACATGTCCCTAGCACTTCGTTCGCTACACTATAAAGCGAATTCATTTCGAGCGTGTTGACGCGATAATGATAAACTGCAATGGTAAAAACTTCATTTTCAATTCGAACGATTTCAGGAGATAGTACCAAAATTAATCAATGTAACGGATTTGTCAAACTTGTCCGAAAAGGCCAAACTGTAATCACTGGAAATCCCGCAATGAACTCAATTCCCAAAACTGTAGGGCATGGAAAGCAATCCGCCGTTCAAACAGTTCTGAACTAAAGTTTGAAAATTTCGTCATATTTGTAATGGATAACGTATTTGTTAAATGGTTTTTAAAGAAATGATGACTCTTTGGGAAGCTATTGCTTGGCTGAATCCATAAAAGTGAACTTCATTTTGAACGGGTGTCATTCCAACGCTTCGATCGGCACCTCAATGAAGTCAATATCATTTTTGGTTTGCGTTCTATCGAGCATGTACAAAAATCACTTACGCCCTTTAAACATAGATACCACTCGATCGAATTTTATGAAAATCTTTTCAAACTGTACTTTCGGTAATACGCTACGATCGGCACCTCAAAAAAGTCGGTATCATGGTTGGTTCGTGCTATATCGTGCATGTACAAAAATCACTTACGTCGCTTAAACAAAAAAACGGCTGGACCGAATTTCATGAAAATCTTTTCAGATCATATTTCGGTTAATACGCTTCGAACGACACCTCAACGAAGTCGATATCAGCTTTGGTTCGCGCGATATCGTGCAGGAAAAAATGACCCCATCCGTACGCACATACACACACACACACACATACTTCCTCCCAATTTTTTCTTAAAATGCTCCTGGGACCTTGAAAGATGAAAATACGTTGAAATTTTCGATTTCGATTTTCGGACCGATTACAATAACTTCCTATACTGGGAAGTTAATAAATAAGTAAAATAGAGTACCCTATATACAAAAAAAGATTCAAATAACAGTGTGTATGATACTTAATTATTAGCTTCCCAGTAAGGGAACTTATTGTAATCGATCCGAAAATCGAAATAGTAGGTAATTTTCAACGTATTTTCATTTTTCAAGGTCCCGATAGCATTTTAAGTATTTTAAGAAGAAGTATGTGTGTGTGCAACTTTTTCCTGTACGATATCGCGTGAATCAAAAAAAAAATATCGATTTCGCTGAGGTGTCGTTCGAAGCGTATTAACGGAAATATGATCTGAAAAGACTTTCATAAAATTCGGATGAGCCGTTTTTTTTTTTGTTTAAACGTTGTATGTGATTTTTGCAAGATATGATATCAGCTTTGTTGAAGTGCCCATCTTGGCGTATTACCGAAATTATCTCATCTCTCCAGAATATTTGCAGAATACAGCATTTTTTTATCTTCGTATATTATATGTTCCTTGGCCTATTAGTCCGATTTGCTTAACTTTTAATTATTTGAACGTAATTTACATAAGATGCGTTTTAACGGCTGTAGATTGTATACACCACAAAAGTCATCAGCGCTATCTTTATCGGGGAAAAACAACAAAATCCTACGACTAACATGGGAATAGAATAGGAGTTTGTGCAGAAATTAAGGGAATCAGTCGGAAAAATAACATCATCAAGATTTCTCCCCAACAATTATTTTGCTATACGGCAGCTACAAATTATTTTTTTAGTTTGACTTTCTTCGGTATGCCTAACACCACAAAATGGCCACTAAACGATTAACCCAACTCGATTCAGATTCTTTATGTTACCTCTGTTGTAAAACAACTACCACCCAGCGTTAAGATGTCACAACCGCATTATGACAAACGGCCGTCAAGGCCATGATTGCAGTATTTTTTATTCGCAATTAGAGGACTTCGTGTTGAAAACAGCCGACTCCGGAGTGTTGTACATCGGGATACGTTTAAATCATGGCACTACTCTCAGCTTCAGCAAATCCCTTTTTAGTGTCACATTTGGGACAAAGAATGATCCATACCTTACAGCCTGAATACCCGAATAACTGGGTTTAAAGGAAGATGAAGTGGCTAAAAAGCAGCCTTGAGGGAATTTTATGTTGATTACTTTGTGTGCGGTGCAAACACATTTAAATGGGCAATGGAAGAGCAACTCCAAGTAATAAGGATTTTCAGCGCTGGATGCCAGCTTTAAGTTCCGAAAGTGGAAGCGAAGTTATTGATTTGAGCTTACCCGAAATATCTGCGAAGAGCAGAGGGAATTAAATCTGCCCGGAATATTGACATTGTCGAAAACGAAAAGGCTCGAGGTCTTTGCTGGAATCCTAGAAATGGCTCACTCTATTTTACATTGACATTTAGCCGAAAGGGAATTTGCACCATAACGGAAACATTGTTTGATGCTCCGGCGTTATTCAACTATTTCGGATAGAACTATCAATTTTCATTTAATCAAAAACTTTTTTTTAAAATTACATCTGGGGAGAACTTTTTGTGGCTAGGCACTAGCGCAAATTAAAGTGGTTGTCTATCAATGATAGTGCTCTGGATGTTAATTTGATTGCTTGATGGATAGGATAACCTTTAAATAATTAAACACTGATTGAAAAACAAGCATTTTTTTGTTTGATTTTATGCAAAAAAAAAAAAACTTTACGAGCGTACTATGATTTTTGATGGTCATTTTTAAACGCTTTTATTTAGTACGTACTGGACGGGTCAAATCTTGCAACGTTAATAAAAGTACCTTCCACTGTATGAAAAATAGCTGAAACTTTGCATGCATGTGCATTTCCTATGACAATACCCGAAAATGCAAGCGCAACAAAATTTCGATAGTAGATTAAGTTTTAATTTTAAAAATAAATTTTGACAAAAAATAGAATCGTTTTGACACATGAGACTGAAGTTGGACGTAAGAGCTTGACAGTTTTAGTCGGGTTAAGATGTGGTCAAAAACAGGGTAATTGTATTCAAAAAAGAATGAAAAAACGTGAAATTTTTTTTAAATATACGCTTTTATTTAGTTTATATGTCGAACAAAGTAGAACATCGACAAAAAAGGAAAAAAAATCGTGCAATTTTTTTTTAAGAAACGCTTTTATTTAGTCGAACAAAATGGACCTACTAAAAAAAAATTTAAAACAGTGGGTGTGTGTACTTACCCAGTGGGAACAATTGGGAGCGCTGCACAGGGGAGTACACTTGGAGCACTCTCAAGGGAGCTTTCCTGGAGTTTTCATAAATTTTATAGAACAAAATAAAACGGGAAATTATCTTCATGCCCATAAAATGTGACATTAGCAAACTCAATAGCCCGGCTCTCATTCGATACGGAGGACAAGCGGCTTTGGAAGTTGATAGAGTTTAGTTGGGGGACTGCTTTGGTAAAGCCACTCTCGGGCTTGGAAATAAAAAGGCAATTGCAAAAGATAAACAAAATAAACCACAAGCACACATACACACATTATTACCGAAAATGATGGGGCAGAAGAAGACGTCAGTTCCAGAATAAATAAAGCACGAGGCGCATATGCATGCCTGTTCCGCATATGGAGATCAACGGAGATCTCAACTAACACCAAATTGCGGCTGTTCAACTCCAACGATAAGGCAGTTCTTTTGTACGGTTGCGAAACATGGAAAGTCACCCAATTCATCACAGGGCGCCTACAAGTCTTCATCAACAGATGCCTGCGTCGTATCCTAAAAATCCGCTGGCAGGATAGAATTTCAAACGAAGAACTATGGCGCCGTGCCGGCCAAGAAAGGATAGACGACCAAATCAGACGAAGGAAATGGAATTGGGTTGGCCACACCTTGCGACGCGAAAACGAAAATCTAGCCAAACAGGCCCTTGACTGGAATCCGCAAGGTTCCCGTCGAGTAGGAAGACCTAGAACAACTTGGAGGAAAACCCTACTAGAAGAAGCCGCAACAACTGGGAGATCCTGGTCGGAGCTAAGAGCTGTCGCGCAAAACAGAGTCCGCTGGAGGGCAACTGTTTCCGCCCTATGTCCCATGAGGGATTAAAGGAGCTTAAAGAAGAAGAAGACACATACCCACAGGCGCCCATGAATATTCCTTTTTTGAAAAGCTTTTTTATAATGCTCCAACAACGCCTTTTTGGGAGCTTAAAAACGTATGCTCCCTCGCAATGACATGCAATGTTAAAAAGAGGGTATGGGGTATAGCAACGGGAGCACTCTATGCTCCTTTTAGTGCGCCCCAAGATGGCTCTTGGAGCAATCCTTTTCCCGCTGGGTATGTACACGCATTAGAAAGTGATCCGAGATTCGGGCGTGACATCAAGGGGTATAATCCTCCACAAGTACACCCAATTACTAGCTTACGCAGACGACATTGACATCATTGGAAGAACAACAACAGCTGTACAAGAAGTTTTCACTCAGATTAAGCAAGCGGCAGGAAATCTGGGACTGCACATTAACGAAAGCAAAACAAAGTGCATGGTGGCCTCGTCTGGAAGAACCCCTAGCATTGGTCCCACAATCAAGTTGGCGGAACACGAGTTTGACGTGGTAAAACATTTACCTACCTTGGGTCAATAGTAGCTCGGTAGGCTCCGGTGGGCAGGGCATCTAGCTCGTATGATTGAAGGTGAGCCTGCTCGGAAAGTTCTCTGTGGTAAGACCTATAGGGTGCGGCAGCGTGGGAGGCCCAACCTTCGTTGGAAGGATGGCGTGGACCAGGACGCTCAGAGTTTAGGGATGCCAAACCGGATGACATCGGTTCAGAATCGGGACCGGTGGAGAGAACAGTTGCGCGAGGCCAGGACCGGACCCCGGTTGTACACTGAGGAAAAAATATCCTATAACTATAACGTATATTTATAAAGATTCTTATTAAATTATCCCACTTTTTCTTGTTATTCCAATAAGATCGGTCCTTTTACTTTTTTAAACACGCGCACATGAAATTATCGGGTCGTATCCCTTTGGCTTTATAAGATTCTTGTTAAATAAACCAGACCGTCTAGTAACAGGTGTGACTCACTTCAGAAGTTTACATTATTCTTATAGGAATCTTATTAAATTAAAATAAGAGTCTCGTACGCATCCGTCAAAAATATAAGAATTTCACAATTTTGTTAATTGTTTGTTTGGACGCTACCAGAACTAGTCGAGTTGCATCTAAAAATGAAAACAAATAACATAGTTTACTGTGTAGACGACAGTGTTCTTAGTGAATTTGTGTTAAATAGTGAAAGTATAGAACTAGAAATTAATGAAGAAGATGGGGAAATGAAAAAAATTAATATACGACAAATTTGCTACATCAGGAATTAGTTAATCATTAACTTATTTTTACAGCGTATAAATTATACCTCGAAAGTCTGCGATTACTAAGCAATCGGATTTGAATGACATCTTCTCAAAAACAGAAATGGGAATAAAAATTAAAATTAGAGAAAAACTTTCCCAGTGGAAAATAATTACGGTATGTAAAATTATATCAATGGTAAGCTTTTAATGACTTAACATTTTTAGGCCGAGATGATATCACCTTCATATTGTGAAAGTTGGATGGAGTCACTGAAGAGTCCAGTAGGGCTGTCATCAGAAAGTTGTGGAAGCTTTACTGAAAAAACCAGAACACCACTGGACAATATATTAAACAAAACTGCTGATGGAAAAGCCAGAAAAAATGTCTTTTTTATATTTCTTATGTATTACATTTAAAATAATTTTTTTTTAAAAACTGAAATTTTTGGTTTGTTTTATATTCCATTCTAGAAAAATCCATCGAAAAACCAGGATAAAACCTCGCAAAAAATAATCCGATAAAATTCTATTTAATTTAAAAGGATAGATATTATAATTTTTAAAATATTGCCATCTTAATATAACAAGACATTATACTGTAAAAATTACCAGGTACGCTAGTTAATTTAACAAGATGTCACGTTACGGCATACCAAAAAATTCCCAAGATCAATATTGTTAAAATAGCAGGACAAATCCAATTGGCCAAAAAATAAAGGACATCTTATTAATTTAAGAAGATAATTTATATGAACATCTTATTAATTTTATGGGATCTTTTCTCTCGGTGTAGAGCCGTTAAAGAAGAAGAAGAATTAGAAGTTATACTTCTTTGCCGTAATTTTAAGACTAATTTTTAATTTGCATACAAATATTTTATTGGATTCTTTCTATTTTCGTGCGTTGGAAGGTGCAAGCATTATGATGCAGACACACTCAAGGCTGTCGGTTATACCGTATTCTAATCCCAACTAAAATCACCAACTAGTTCGCTCATTAGGCCTAGTTACAATTATCTTAAGATGGGCTTAAGATGCCTCAAGAAATTCTCTTAAGACTGGCTAATTTTCTACCAAAACGTAATGAATGTTAAGCCTTTTATGCGTCGCAAGCAGGATCAGCATTTATTTACCTGATAATACTACTGGTACTTCTAAGCCTAACTCAATTCTTTTTTGTTTCTGATTGAGCAATTTAGCTTCTCCTCCACTATTGTCCATTATAGTTGTTAGGAGCGAAAACAAGAATTAAAAAACGCACTTTAGTTTTAAGCAAATTATTATAAGTTTATTACACGATCTTTACTTGACGGAGGTTAACAGAGAACTTATTCAGTGTGATTTACAAAAGGGTATGCAACCAAAATTAACAGTAAAAGATCTATTGTTTTAAGTTTTAAATGTGTAAGCAAGAACAGCAATTACAGTGACTTGTAAAATTAATCATTTAGATAATTAAGTTAAATTAATGAATGTGGATTTATGTCGCCAGTAAGTTGACTTTAGACAATAGTCTAAGACGTTCGTTGCTGTTAGCCGTGCCTTTAGCACTGTTTTGTCGAGTTATTTTAATGTTGAATTTGTGTGGTTATTGAGTTAAAAGTAAATTTAAAGTGATTAAAGATTGTTATAGAATAACTAGCTGGGACCCGGTGCGCCTACGGTACACCCATAAGTCAATAGTAAACAATAAAAACCATCCATTGACTAAATATTTTTCGAGATATGAATTTTACACAGATGAAATGCCTCAAAGAACATGGGTCTTGCGTCGGCCGCCATGAATCGGTATATTGAGTCTACTACATTGCTTATTGTATTCTACTTATCATACTCTTTAATTTGATACCCATGTTAAGGGGGTTGTGAAGAAAGTGGTAATCCGGCCTCTTTAGACGGCCGCCATGGATCTAAAGATATATTTTGTATACTACATTGTTTATTGTATTCTACTTATCATACCCTGTCATTTGATACCCATGTTGAGGTGGTTGTGAAGAAAGTGGTAATCCGGCCTCTTGAGACGGCCGCCATGGATCTAAAGATATATTTTGTATACTACATTGCTTATTGTATTCTACTTATCATACCCTTTCATTTGATACCCATGTCGAGGTGGTTGTGAAGAAAGTGGTAATTCGGCCACTTGAGACGGCCGCCATGGATCTAAAGATATATTTTGCTTATTGTATTCTACTTATCATACCCTTTCATTTGATACCCATGTCGAGGTGGTTGTGAAGAGAGTGGTAATTCGGCCACTTGAGACGGCCGCCATGGATCTAAAGATATATTTTGCTTATTGTATTCTACTTATCATACCCTTTCATTTGATACCCATGTCGAGGTGGTTGTGAAGAAAGTGGTAATTCGGCCACTTGAGACGGCCGCCATGGATCTAAAGATATATTTTGCTTATTGTATTCTACTTATCATACCCTTTCATTTGATACCCATGTCGAGGTGGTTGTGAAGAAAGTGGTACCCCGCCCTCTTGAGACGGCCGCCATGAATCTAAAGATATATTTTGTGTACTACATTGCTTATTGTATTGTACTTAACATACCCTTTCATTTGATACCCATGTTGAGGTGGTTGTGAAGAAAGTGGTAATCCGGCCTCTTGAGACGGCCGCCATGGATCTAAAGATATATTTTGTATACTACATTGCTTATTGTATTCTACTTATCATACCCTTTCATTTGATACCCATGTCGAGGTGGTTGTGAAGAAAGTGGTACCCCGCCCTCTTGAGACGGCCGCCATGGATCTAAAGATATATTTTGTATACTACATTGCTTATTATATTCTACTTAACATACCCTTTCATTTGATACCCATGTCGAGGTGGTTGTGAAGAAAGTGGTACCCCGCCCTCTTGAGACGGCCGCCATGGATCTAAAGATATATTTTGTATACTACATTGCTTATTGTATTGTACTTAACATACCCTTTCATTTGATACCCATGTTGAGGTGGTTGTGAAGAAAGTGGTAATCCGGCCTCTTGAAATGGCCGCCATGGATCTAAAGATATATTTTGTATACTACATTGCTTATTGTATTCTACTTATCATACCCTTTCATTTGATACCCATGTCGAGGTGGTTGTGAAGAAAGTGGTACACCGCCCTCTTGAGACGGCCGCCATGGATCATTTTAGTTTAAATATCGTCATGGCCTACCTATTGTTTGACAGCTGCGTAAATTTGAAATTTTCATTAAATGTAATGATTCAATTTAATGACAATTTTACATTTGTCGAACAATAGGTAGGCCATGAAGCTATTGAAACTACAATGAAGTGAAAATTCCTAAAATTACCATTTTTTTTGGATTTTGCAGCTGTTTTTTTGGTTAAAGGTATAAAAAATAGCGTAAGACCTACCAAATATACACAAAAAATTTCATGCAAATTGGTCAACCCGTTTCGGAGGAGTACAGTAACAAACACTGTGACACGAGATTTTTATAGATATAGATTTTTTAAAACATTAGGGCAGAAAAATGTGTAGGAAAAAGTTATTGTTATTTAAGTTGTGTGGTGGTACTTGCACTTATGTTTTAATAACTATTCCATAATAATTTTTAACCATTTTAAATTCACTTTTAATTTCATTACCACATAAATCCAACATTTTTTCCCTAAATTAACACGAAAAAACCACCGCGAAGGTAAACAAAAATGGTCACCTTGTCAATTTCATTTAATTTATTCACTCAGATCACTAACTAACTCTTCATTGGTAATTTTCACTCGTCATTTGCTCTCAGTTTATTTACACAATTCGACTTGCGCCAGACAATTTAAAAAACTAAATCGTTACGTGTGAACCTACCTTTACGATATGTATGACACGCTGCTGTAGTATCGTTTAATCGACGACGCAGTAGCTAAATAGTTTTTGCAGTAAGGTATTTGCATATTTTCGGACGAATTTAAAAAAAAACTTATTTAAAATGAAACAAAATTCTCCGGCGGAGAATTTTCAAGTATGAAAAGGCAAGGACATGTTGATATGAGCGAAAAGGCATGCAGTTTCCATTGTGTAATTAGAAAATTTCAAATAATAAATCCCTTTTCGTATCTAATCCTTACTATCCTTACTAATTTTATCAATGCGAAAGTAACTCTGTATGTCTGTCTGTATGTTACGCTTTCACGCCTAAACCGCTGGACCGATTTTGATGAAATTTGCAACAAACATAGTTTAGACCTTGGAGACGGACATAGGCTACTTTTTTTTGGAGAAAAAAGGGTTGAAGGGGGTGAAATGGGGTTCAATAAGTTGAAAGGGGATTTTTTTCTTTACTTTTTTTCTATTGTATAAAAAGTAACTGACTGACAGACAACGCACAACCTAAACCGCTAGAGCTAAAGGGCTGAAATTTTTGACAGTGCATCCCTAGCGATTTTTCGAAATTCATCCCCTAAGGGAGTGAAATAGGGTCAACTCAAAACCGCTGGAGCTATAAGGCTGAAATTTTGACAGTGCATCCCTATAATGACGTGGACATCCACTAAGAAGCGATTTTACGAAATTCATCCCCTAAGGGGGTGAAATGGGTTTTCTCCAAACCGCTAAAGCTATAGGGCTGTAATTTTGACAGTGCATCCCTATAATGGCTTGGTCATCCACTATTAAAGCGATTTTTCGAAATTCATCCCCTAAGGGAGTGAAATGGGGTTTACCCAAACCGCTGGAGCTGTAGGGCTGAAATTTTGACAGTGCATCCCTATAATGATGTGGACATCCACTTAGGAGCGATTTTTTGAAATTTATCCCCTGGTTGTTAATCCAAACCGCTGGAGCTGAAGGGCTTTAATTTTGACAGTACATCTCTATAATGACGTGGACAGATGACGTGTAAGATTAATTACGAAGATTTTCCGGGGTCTCCGAGCTTCCTACGATTTTTTTGGGGCCGTGGGAGGTAAAAGTATAAAGTGCATAAGTGCATTTTACCTGTTGCAGCCATACGGACCGCCCCCTGGCCCCCTTAGAGGCAAGGGAGGATTTTTCTGGTATTTTTTACTAATAGTAGGTACCGTTACGAAAGTATTGAGGGGTCTTGGAGCCTCCTACGACTTGTTTTGGGGCCGTGGGAGGCAAAAGAGAGGTAAATCCTAAAAGTACCTGAAAAACCCAAAAGATCTAATTTTTGGGTTTCGTGCCCATGAACACTTTTGATCAGGACGATGTCAGCTACAACATAGTGAAATTCCAGCCAATTTGACCGAAAGCACGTTTCCATATAATTTATGCGGGGTCCTTTATTAGGATAGAAATTTGGTCTCGTTGCATTGTTGGCCCTACCATCAGTTTATCGTTTAATGACATTCCAGAACTTGACTTACAGGATCCATCAAAGACGACTCGTATTTTAGGCTCTGGATCCTTTTTGAAGACTGCGTGGTGTGGAAAATAAAACGACAAGTGAGCTTCAATCTCTACTTCTTGGTTTGGGATGACTTCCATGTCCCAAGTCTTCATATTCACGCATGAATTTAATGTACTGTGCTTTGAAAACTGAATCCTTGGAAAAACGGCGTTCCATAGTGCATAGTATTTTTGACTGTAGAATGAAATGGGATAAACATATTGAATACATATTGAACAAAACGAAATTTTTAATATTCATATTCTATAAACTCTCCAAGATCATGAATACTGATACACTGATGAAGTTGTACTATGCATTCTTCCAGAGTATAATTAATTATGGGATGATTGCTTGGGGTGGAGCGTATTCAAATTGCTTAAATCTTCTGCAAAGCCAACAGAAAAAAATACTAAAGATAGTAAATAGGAATAAATTTAATATTTATAACAATCCTTTGAATCTGGAACAGCTATTCGCCCTAGAATCTCTAAAATATCATTACAACTCTCTGAAAGAAAAATTTGATAGCTCAATCAGTATTACAAGAAACAAGAGTATTTCTATACCGCAAAGATTTAAAACGGTTAGTTATAAAAATAGCTTTATAAGATCAATCTATACTTTTAACGTTCTTCCTAATGAACTCAAAGGCTTAACTAATGTAAATACTAGGAAACATAAATTAAAAAAATGGATAGCTTTAAACTACTAATAAAATGTATTGTTGTTTGCATATATTATATTAATTTGTTACTCAAAAAATTAAACATATAAATGATTTTTCTTATTATAAGTCTTATACACATTCTCCTTAAATAAAAATTTTCTTTAAATATTAGTTTTAAGTTCCTATATTTATAACCAATCCCACTAACAGGTAACAACGATTACCTCTGTGGAGATTTTCATGTTATTATTATATAATTCATGTATATCTTTTGGTTTAATAATAAATAAATAAATAAAATAATAAATAAATAAATAGCATAAAGACGTATTAGAGCGTTTCTCTTCGAGTCTCCTAAAGGATCTACGTCCGTTTTAAATGGAAGTGACACAATATAGCGCCCGGCAGCATCTCGTGTATGGGTTACGTTAAAATAGTCTTCGCATCTCTTTTCTTCTTCTGTCAGAGGTTTGGACTCTGAGATTGTCTCTATTTCCCAGAATCGCCTTAGAGATTTGTCCAGATCTAACGTTGAGGTTGAATGACAATTAGTTGAACTTCCGTCGTCTATTAGTTTTTTGGTCACCACAACCCAACCAAATATAGTTTCCTGAGCGATATGGTTTCCAGTACTGGCATATCTCTGGCCAGCTTGTAGACACTCAAAAACTGAGTATGCTCCTAGAATTATGTCAACACTTGATGGTTGGAAGAAATATGGGTCGGCTAGTGGAAGATTGGAGTTTTTGAGCCAGTGAGGAATTGGAATCTTCTCCTTTTTAAATAGGGAAGTTAGCTTCTTCATCACAAGCGCATCAATGTCTACATGCTTCTGAACATTCCATCGGGAGAAGACCCTCAGTTGCACCTTCCCTTTAGTAACATCTATCTCGGTCTCTAACAGTCCATTGATAATTAGTCGTGCATTTTGTCTTTTTAAACCGAGCCTCTGGACGCAGTTTTCCGAAATTAATGAAACTTCTGATCCAGAATCTAGTAACACTCGACAAGTCTGAAGAGTGCCTTGACTATCACGTAAGTGAGCAAGAGCTGTAGGCAAAGATGTTTTAGTCACATTGGCTGAAGTACTGAGTGATGATTGCTCTAGGACGCATGTGTTTAATGATGTGAAAGGAGGTTGCTCACATGGATTGATAGAGGAACTTCGATGGGTTGACGAGGGTTTGTCGTTGATAGAGCTGCAGCCTGTATTGTTAACTGAAGTGAAGGCCTGGTTGCCTTCCAGGTCTGAGCCACGAATTGTGGAATCGGACTCTTTAGACTGCAGGCCTGGCGGCTGATGGACTGCTATGGATGCTGAAGTCCTTTCCGTGTTTGTAGGGAGATGTAATAGGTAGTGGTGGTTGGCCTTACAAATCTTACATTTGACCTTCGAACGATAGTGACGCACTGAATGCCCTTGACTTAGGCAGTTAAAACATCAATTCCTAGACGTAACTAGCGATCGGCGAGCCTGTGGTGAATCGGCGATAAATGACTTGCAGTAAAACAACGGATGTTTGAGTGTAAATCGTGGGCAATCTGAAGCGTTATCCTTGGAAACAACGTGCAGTATCTTTACCGATGGTCGTTTGTTGAGTGCAGCACAGGTTTCTAATGCATCACAGCGTTTGGTAAGAAATTTTAGAAAATCTTCAAATGTAGGAAATTCATTGTTATTGACTTCCCTTGACCATGCTTCGCGAGTATCAGGGTCCACCTTTGTGAGTGCAATGTGTATTAGCCACGGATCTCTGCTCTCTGCATTAGCTCCTACAGCTCTTATCCCCCTTATCACTTCATCATTTAAATCGCACATGCTCGTAATGATTTCACATTGGATTGCTGCAGCTGTGGTTGTTCCAGGAAGGCTTTGATAAAGGTGGTAACGATTTGCGACCTTTTGTTGAATCGCTCCTTTAATTTTACCCATGCTTCTTCATAATTTGCATCATTTATTGTGAGATGACGAATTAGACTCGCTGCAGTTCCTTTTAGTAAACCCTTCAATTACTGAAATTTCTGAGAAGGTGGCAATGACGTGCTATTGTGGACTGAGGTCTCAAACAAATCTCGGAAAGAGGTCCACTCTTTATAATCGCCAGAAAAATACGGAATGCTCAACCTGGGAAGGCGTGTGGTTTGCGATGTTTCACCACTTCTATAGATTGAGTGTTGTTGATGTAATAAATTTGATGAAGTTGAATTCAAATCACCGACTGGATTTGGTTGTTGGTCAACCGGCCTTGTGTTTCGAGACGTTTGTAAAAGCTTCGCCTTTGCTTGAAAATATTTAGCTTCGTACTCTACCATGTCTGAGACCTGGTCCTCAAACTGCAGTAAATTATCTTCGATCCATGCCTCATTTAATTGCTCTAAACGTACCGCAATTTCATCGTGAGCTGTGTGCTCCGTTATACCGTCTTCAAAAGATTTAATTCTTGTTATGCTGCCTTTAACTCTACCTCTTTTTTGGATTAATGTATTTTTGTCTATCATTTTAAGGTTCTATATAACCAACACAGTTTCTATTTATTAAGCCCCAATTGTATTTAATTGCTTCACTGAATTACTTTGTATTGTCCCAAATTCACTATATAATTGTTGTACCGTTATTACAGTTAGTACTGCTGTTACCGTGAAGAAAATTCTAATCGTACACCGAAATGTCATAAAAAGATTTAAATATTTAGTCCACCACCGTAATTTCTTTATTTCTTCAAAGATTATTTATGGAAAATTCATTCATTTTTAACTAAAGAACTCTTTCAAGGTTAATTATCACCACATTCCTTCTTTTATTCAATAAAATGTATTTATGTATTTAAGTTTATTTTTAAATTAAATTAAAAAAAATGATATCAATATATAGATATATTCAGAAAAACATAAATTTATTGAAGAAAAATATTTCATATTAATTATAAAAACTTGTGTTCTTTGATTTAAAAACCCAAAATTCTTTTAAAATTAATAACATCACCTCATGAAGCATTGTTCAAAATTTCATAACGTTATCTATAACAGTCAATTTATTACATACAATTTTTAACGTTGTTAAAAAACATATTTAGTACCGTTATTGTTTTTAATCCGATTGTACTGTTATTGCTGTAACTTGTTCCGTAGCATGATTTACATTTTCCATTGTCTCATTGCCTAACAGCGCACTAATTATTTCTACTTCCTTGTTAGTTAAAAGAAGGTAAAAGTCTATAATACCACAAAGTTCTGGTTTTATTTAGTTCAAAAAATGGAAATTACTTTCACCGTAAATCAAAATTCTTTCATATGAACATTGCATAATGTCCATGCGGTCACAGCACCTAGTGACTTTAATTGTATTATTTATACAAATAAGTTTACTTATCTGTTATCCACTTATCTGCCATCCGGCTCGAAGGACCATAATGTTCACCACGTGAACAGGACCACACCTTTTCCTTTCGATCAGCACCTAGATCATCGGTAACAGGTGTTTGGGTGACTGTGCTCCGACCTCCTTGATGATATCCTCATATTATATAATCGATCTCATAAGAAATAACAACACTTCACCTTTTTTCACTTAGCACAATTCATTATTCATGTAATCAATTCAATAAAGTAACAGCAATTTCAATATAATATAATATTCAATATAACTGAACTTCAACAATAATTCAAGAAAATTTAAGTACTCTGAGGCAAATCTAACTAATTTCTTTCTAACTAAAGCAAGTGTGTATATTATACGAAGGTTGGATCAACAGTGATCTGTTTTAATTTCTTTTGGGTTATCATACTTCTGGTGCCGTTGATCGGGCCAGTGTTGGTAACATTTTGGTAGTCGCTGATCGAGCCAGTACTGATAGATCTCGAACAGTATATTTCTTTATTCGATATAAACAATAGCTTTTGAGCTGCAAATCAAAACTATATGCCATAATTTCGTTATCATCGGTTTTTGTTCTAGAAGCAAATTTCCACCCCACAGAGCCCACAGACTACTTGGCACTTATCCCTAGCCCTCTGCGCCATGGCAGATACTATGGGGGTTGACTAATATTATAATAAATCATTTCAGAAATTAGAAAAAGAGAAAAAGAAAACAAACGGGCTGCCCCGACCAGGGCTTGAACCCGCAACGCTACACTCTTTTTTTATAAAAAGAATTTTATCCGATCCGACGGATCCGACACTCTAACCACTCTCCCACCGGCCTTCTACCAGTTTTACAATAATAAAATAATTTGTTCTGTGACTATGAAATGTTCAGGTTGAACTAATTTTAACAGTTTTTTATGCCTAACTTCGAACTCCTTTATAAGAATTTCGAAACAAATGCACAGGACCACCGTGGGAAACTCCCTCTTCAAACGAACAGCAAAAGCAAAAAGTTATTCGGCTACAAAGTTATGTGTGAACAGGACCAAAAAAATACCTGCACGTCGAATTGATAACCTCCTCTTTTTTGAAGTCGGTTAAAAAAGGAAAAATAAAATTTAAAAAAAAATAAATTAATCGAATTCTAATCGTCAAAATTGAATTATGTAGTAATTTTATTATAATATTCTGTGCCAGTAACAAATTTGAAAAGAAATATTTAAACAAATTGTAATTTAAAAATTGAGAAAAACTCACACATTCGTTGAATAAAAGCGTGGGGCCTTCGTCTCCTGGAAATTTCTGTATTTTAGCTATTTAAAAATTTCATCTATTCTATTATATATTCAAATACTAAATAAAAATATCAAGTTTTCGAATAGAATAATTGTATAAGGCTTTGTACATTCATTGATGATGATGAATTAATCATAAGTTAAGAAATAAGTTTTTGACACTGTAAAAATAATACCCTAAATATTCAAAATTGAAGCAAAATATTGAAATCCATGAAATGTTATGTAATTGAAATATTAAATGTATGATGTAAATGTTATACAATGCGTCATACATATTTATCGTCATACTTATTTATCATATCTAATGCACAGCTATTCTGTTGGCTTTAACTAACTGCATAAATCCACATCCATTTTATAAAAATGTAACGTAAGGTGTTTCTATTACAAATCTGTACAACGTGTCAATCATAAAATTAAGAACAGACAAGATAATATTGAAAATTCTGCCTATTAATCTGCAGAATGTACACAGATTTTATTTAACGAATGTGTGAGTTTTTCTTAATTTTTAAATTACAATTTGTTTAAATATTTCTTTTCAAATTTCTTACTCTGTGCCAGTAATAAAATTACTATATAATTCAATTTTGACGATTAAAATTCGAGTGGTTTCATTTTTTTTCTATTTATTTTTTCCTTCTTAGTTGATCCATTTGATAAACTAAATAAAAGCTTTTCTTAAAACCTTTTTTTCACGATTTTCTTTTTTAACCAAAATTAGTGAAAAGCTGGTGATTAGGAAACAAAATTAGATATTGCACATATGGAAGTTCTGAAACAGAAGACTGCTTTACATTATAACTACGAAATTGTAAGAGTTCGGAAATACAGATTGCGGACTACTTTTCTACAGTCGAACTGTTCTGTTTAAAAACGAACCTCAGGACCATAGTGTACCATCAAAGTAAAACTGCAGGGTGTGTGGATGCTTGTGTCTGCATTTCGTTATTAATTTCCAGTATAAGGAAGTAATTGTAATCGGTCCAAAAACCGATTTTCAACATATTTTCATTTTTCAAGGTCCCAATAGCATTGGATACACCCTGTATCTTAGTGGATAGCCCCATCTCTAGAACAAATTTTTCCTACAAATACATCCAAGAATCACTCCTGGAAAAATAGCAACCTAGTCCAACTTGAACGTCTGATGACCTATACAAGACGCGAATGAGTGCATATATTTATAAATCTTTATATTCTGATTTATAATTTAAATCTTTAAAACGGTGATATCTCATGAATGGTAATTCGTACGGAAAAATTTGGAATAACTTTTTTTGCACAGAATCGCATGATCTATAAACTTCGCGAGCATTATTTAATGTTATTATTTACGGTTTAAGATGTATTTGAGAAAAAACTAATTTTGACCCTAAAACCCCCTAAAAATGGGCGTGAAAAATCGGCAGACTTTATAACCCCCCTTATTAAGAACTCTAAAAGAAATTTATGTGCCAATTTTCAACCTGTACCCAATCATTTCCGCTATTTCGCTTTTTCGGCTTAATTAACCTGTTATAAGTAATAAATTAATTTTCAATGTACATCTACAAGCCAACATAATATTTCACACTGTTTAATTAAATATAAATAATTAAAATCCGATACGTTCTAAGTGGGTTTCGTTAACGATACCAGTACCATTAGCTTGTTGGTGCTGAAAGTGGAAGTAATATTATATTCGAAAGAACTAAAGAATCCTTTAAATCATCTTTCTTCGGAAACAAATGCTAGATACTTTAATATGAAACTGGTCAGCTAACAAGTAAGCCACAAACCAATCAGCTGCAAGTCATAATAAACGAAGAAAAGCGCAGTAGACCTTAATAACTCGCCTCTGGCAAAGACTTCCTCACAGAAAGACATTGCACAACCCCGGAACAGTCTTAAAGCTTTTCCTCTGCTTCTACAATGTAACTCGAACTGCATTTTTGCTTTCATATCCGTAAGGCTTGAAAACGTCAGATGACAAAAAAAAAATCATTTTGATTAAGGTGATGTTGCCAAAGGACACCGTTTCCAACGTGAACAATTAGCTTCGGTTCGTTAAATCTAAAGCTCATATCTTTTGAATTTAAATAATTGCTTTTTTGTGATACTTTTGTGCTTTAATACCAAAAATGTTTTCTAATATTTTTCATTTCACATGTGTGACAAAATAATTGTTCAACTTGAGCATGATAATACAAAATAACAAAGGGAGGCGCTTGGGTTTATTAACAAAGAGCCTTTATTATATTAAATTCTTAAAATCTTCAAAACATCCCGAAAGAATAGAATATCGTGCAGTTGAACATAAGTTTCTGCAAGGTTTATGGTACAAAGTTATTTCCGTTTTTGTGCTGATACACGAAACTCACAATAGCGTAATTCTTCTTTTATTCTCTGCTTTCATGTTATTATTTTTTTCTTAATCGCCGGTTGTGGATTTAGACGAATTACTTTCAGGATGTACATGTTATATGAGTAGATCAAAGGTACGTATAATACCCTTGGAGCTTAGATTGGCTACAGCAACTCACACATGGCATGAGAAAAGTTAGTAGTATTAACAAAAATTACATTATGTACTTATTTTCTTATTATTTACCTGCATGAAGGCTGGTTACTACGGGTTATTTGGTACTTGTTTTTATATAAATAAAAAATTTAAAATAACTAGCAAATGTAGCAAATCCGAGCATAGGCACATATTCTTAATCGGTTCTTATTGTTAAGTTCGCCCTAAGGATGTATATAACTTAAGAACTCCTTATACATACATATAGATGATTTTGAAAGTGTAAATACAAAACAAGAATCTGTTTTCGACGGAGTTTAGTGATATTGAGGCATTGGTGCCGTTGATGATGATAGAGAAGATAATGGCAGTTTTGAATTTTACCATAATAATGATTTTGAAGATGATTTAGATTTAACAAAGGAGGCGGGTCACGGTCAATACAAAATTACTCAGGCCCGATATAAAAGAAAAAGATTGCCTGGAGGAAACACTGTGAGATCATTCAGACTCTACCAAGAAAAACTGTTTCAACGAAGTGGGCCTTCCCATAAAGTTGGATGGCTCCTACACCTCTAACCATGAAGAAACCTTGAGTTACCTGCTTAAAAAGCACTATCCAGGGTCTATTATCCAGACCGCTTATAGATTGGATGCTGGGTGTAGTCATAGGACCATCCCAGACCGTTATTCCCGGAACCTTTCTAGAAATATCTTCGACCATGACAAGGTTAAATGGGCAGTGGCCTCTTTTCAACCATCTATGTCCCCGGGAGGAGATGGAACTTTTCTGGAACTTCTTCAGAAGTGCCTTGATCTAATTTTCGACAACCTGGTATCCCTCTTTAGAGGCAGTCTCAAGTGGGGATACATTCCAACCATCTGAAGGAAAGCCGTGGTGCTTTTTATCCCCAAACAGGGCAACAGGCCCCTGGAGCTGCCTAAATCGTAGACCTATCAGCTTAACTTCTTTCCTTTTGAAAACGACGGAAAGGCTGCTAGACCTTCATATTAGGTGCAAACTAGAGCTCTCCCTTCCTTTACATAGCTCCCAGTTGACTTACTCGAAGGCTAAACCAACAAAGGTTGCTTTACACCACCTGGAGCGCGTTCAAAAACCTTACTATGGTTAACCATGGTTAACTATGGTAAACTTTTGCCGTTCAAAAACTCCGTGGTTAACTACAACATAACCACGAGCATAACTTTTTGGCGTTCAAAAACTCCCGTGGTTAACCATGGTGTAGTTAAATTTTAACCATGCTCGGGGGGAGCATGGTTAGCGATAGTTAAGGAGAAGAAGAATTAAAACAATTTTTTGACATTTGTTTTAATGTTAATAATGAACAAATCAAAGTGGGATTTGTGAGATTATTTTAAATATATAATTATTGGAAATAAATGAGGCAAATAGCCGACACTATTTTATGGACATTTTTTTAAATTTGCTTTACCACGTAGTTAACCACGGTGCGCTCAAAAACCTCCATGGTTAGACATAAACTTTTGTGGTTAAGTGAAGTGATGTAGCAAAACCACAGCTTACCTCGTGGTTTACTATAGTAAGGTTTTTGAACGCGCTCCTGGTCAGGAAATTCGAAAAAGCCTTCCTTGCTAAAGAAACTGCTTTATGTGCATCGCTTGACATAGAAGGTTTCGATGTCATTGGTTATGCAGATGGTTTGGCCATCATTGCCTCTGGGAAGTTTCACTAGACCAGTTCAGTCTCAAGTCATGAGAGCAGTGTTGTTGCGTATCGCGGATTTGGATTTTTTTCCTGAAAGTATGTAGAAAACATTGCTGTAATCATTACTGTCTATTTTAATACCTGTGTAATTAATTAATTAATGAAAGACAGTGAAATTTTTATAATTTTTGCTAGAAAATCTTTTGTTTATGAAGCCCGATATTAAAAGTCTCGCTAGGTCCCGCTTTAAATTTTTTTTAATATGTTCCTTAAACATTTCTACAGAAAATACAAACAACAAAAATTGAGACTTTTTGCGATCTTTTAGTCGGTGGACGTTTTTATTTAAAAAGTACATTATGGTTTATTCCCTTCCCTTATTTGTATATAAATAACCTTTTTATGTATTCATATTACATATGTTATGTATGTATTATATAATATATTTATATAAAGATTGTTTTTATAAACTGCTGCATAAAATTTTTCGGAATGTTCTTCATATTTTTTGAGTTCGGAAGCAATATAAGTAAATTAAGTTGAAAAAAGCAAAATAGCAGAAATGATTGGGTATAGGCAGAGATAACATAATTTTTTTGTTTTTTTTTTTTTTTTTATGTGGCAGTGCTAAGCTCAGGAATCACCCTTTGTACTACTAGTCCGTCATGTCATTTGTCACGTCATGGTGCAATGTCTAGCAGTAAGCTTAGTACGGGGAGGGGGTTAGAGGGGTTATAAAGGAACGGGAGGGAATTGAAGAAGGTGGTGATGAACCCTGCGTTTGAACTCTTGGATGTTGTAGGAGCTCGGAAATACTGACTGCGAGAGATTATTCCACAGCCGAGTTGTTCTATTAACAAACGAATTCATATCTTGTTGAGTGCGTGAAAGGGGGAGTTGCAGGTGGAGGGAATGAGACGAGTGGGCTAATCTGGTGTTGCGGGTATAAGAATGCCGTGGAGGCAGGAGAGCGTTTAGCTCGGAGGAACAGTCACTATGATAGTAGCGATAAAATTTTGTCAGTGCTGCTACATTCCTACGGTGGCTGAGGGGGTCGATGGTGGAGCAAGCGGTATCGTCATCAATTAATTTAAGGGCCTTTTTTTGGACCTTATCTAACCATGCCAAGGTGGTTATTGGAGCGCCGCCCCAAACGAGGCAGTTGTATTCGAGGAGAGGCCGAATGTAGGATTTATAAATAACACCACGGGCCGATGGCTGGAGGAGGAACTTACACCTCTTAAGAAATCCCAAGCACTGAGATCCTTGTTTGGCGATTTGGAATATGTGGTCATTCCATCGCAAGTCTTTGGCTAATGTCACGCCTAAGATGTGTAAGGATGGTTCGGCCAATAGTTGAACTTCATTCACTTTCAAGGGTGGAGGGGTGTTGAACTTCTTTTTAGAGATAAGACAGTACTTGGTTTTGGCGGGGTTGAATTCAACACGATTCTTCTTTCCCCACTCTAGAATAAGTTCAATGTCGTTATTAATAGAGTGGGACATACGTTCGCGATCATCAGGACAGGATCTGGCATGAGTCTGCCTTGTATCGAAGCTGTACGAGTACCGTAAAGTACCGTCGTCAGCGAAGCTGAGAAGTGGGTTGGAGGGGATTGAAAGAAGGTCATTTATAAAGATAAGGAATAGGGCCGGTGATAAGATTGACTCCTGGGGGACCCCCGCCGAGATCGGGTGGGATGCGGATTTGACGCCATCCAATACTACTTTGATTGAACGGCCGAAAAGGAAATTCTTGATCCACTTCTGTAGAAGTGAATCGACTCCAATAGCTTTGAGTTTGGCTAACAGGGCTGAGTGCCAAACTCTATCGAAAGCCTTGGAGATATCTAGAGCAACCAGACTAGACTCGCCGGATCCATGCAGACTACGGCTGAGGTGTTCTGTAAGACAGACTAAAAGATCGCCAGTGGATCTTTTCTGGCGGAAGCCATATTGTCTGTCGTTTATGAGCAGGTTGGATTCTAGATATCCCATAAGTTTTTTGTTGATTATCGTCTCCATTGTTTTGGAGAGAATAGAAGTAATTGCTATTGGGCGGTAGTTTAAGGGGTCGCTGGCTTCACCTTTTTTCGGAATTGGCTGAACATGGGCAAGTTTCCAAGAGTCTGGGTAAACTCCGGAGGAGTATGATAGGGCAAAAAGTTTGCGCAGAGGTTTAGCCAAAGGTGACGCGCATTGTTTTAAGACGATAGGGGGTATATTATCGGGTCCAGTGGATTTGTTGACATCGAGCTCCTTGAGGCACCTGTACACCTCGCGAGTCCTGAAGAAAACCCTGTCCATTAAGTGAGCATTGTGCTCGAGAACTGGGGGTAGCGCATCAGTTTCGGGTAGGGAAGAATTTGAAGCAAACAGAGATGCTAATAAATCGGCCTTGGCTTTTCTGTCTGTTATCACCTTCTTATCGTGAATGAATAATACTCCGTATAAAGATGCGACAGCTAGGAAAAAAAAACCCGAACGCTTTTCGCATCGGCAGACTTGTGAGATTGCCTCCGCCTTAGCAACATGCAACATATTCGAGTTTCTAGCTACACAAGGAGGCAAACGTGGTCATGGTCCGCAGCACAAGACATGCGGTGAGTTTGTCGATAAGGAAGCTAGAATTTTAGAGCGGCAAGGAAAGGAACTGACAACAGAATGTTTCTCGCAGCATTGTCATCTTTCAAACATTTACGTTTAGCGCTACATTGAAGGATTTTCCTGATGCTTTGTATTTTAACTATTTCTTAGAACATTCAGTGTATTTTTTTAATGACTGCCTGAGATCCACTATCAATTTCACTTGATTTCAAATTCTTGGTGAGAGGGTTTGCGATATTTTTAAAGTAGGTGATTAGTTGAGGTTTTGGTTACTTTTTTTTATTTTCTGGTATTTCGTATTGGCTAACTCGATTGATTTTAGAAACGAATTTAGGTAATTATTCTTTGTGTTATTTTATCCAAAATCTAGGACAAGTGCTTTTTATAAATGCTGGTAAAGTTAACTCCCCGCCCACAATAAAATGTTAGAGAAGCGTTGGAATGAATGTACCACTTTTGAGGGAGACTATAACAATGGATAAAGTTGTATATGTACCTATATTATGTAAGTCGGTTTTTGTATAAGCCCTAGTGTATGTACTTTAAAAATTGGCGTGGTGAACCTTCATTTTGGGCGTAAAGAAAATAATTTAAGGTTAGGGGTTGCTGTGGGGGTGGTTTCCGCTTCACCGATAGGGTTGATTTTGGTCTCAAGAAGTACTCATAGTTTATAAATAGCCCATAAACAAAAATTTTTTGGAGTGTTTTCATAAGCAAGTGTGAAATCCTAAAATTTAGTAATAAGAGTTGTCCTGGGGGTAGTTTTCGATCAAGTTAGAGGGTTGACTTTATTTCTATTTAATTCGCCATACCCAAATTAGTAAATGGCGACATTATTAGCGGTTGGTATCAGCTCTTCCGCAGCCAAATGTTTTTTTATATTGCGTTCATTGAGTACCTACCTAAAAACATTTACATATTTCTATATGATCCCAATGTCGTCCCATCCTAAATTTTGGCATTATATGTACGTTAAGATTGTATGTACAACATATATTTTTTTCAAAAATTTGAAAAAATATTATTTTGAGATATTTCAAAAACAAAAGTTTCGTTCTTACTAATAATACTATAGTTTTATTCTTACTAATAATACTATATTGTATATCACGTATTAAAGCTTTATTGAAGCAGAAGAAATTGGTGCTACTTTCAGCTTTCTATGTCAAATAGTTTTTGAAGTAGATCAATTTAAAGATTTCAAAATTTGTTAAAATTTTAAGATTTTCGACTTTTGAAAATTTATAACTAAAAAAATGGAAGTCCAAAAATTTTAAAACTAGCTTTTTTTAGTTTCCACCAGAAGAACAAATGTAAAGAATTTTTTTTTCATCTTCCATTGTTTGCAGTGTATACTTACGAGCTCAATATTTAATTGTTGATAAGGGGACTCTAAAATGGATAAATCCATTAATTGCAAGTCCGAGAATGAATTCCTTCTGTCATACGTTTTCCCTGAAAATTGACTTGACATGAAGCCTTTCCTCATCTTCATTAATTGAAGAGTTTACAAATAACAAGCAAGGTATTGAACCTATTTTTAATTTATTTTTACCAAAACAATTACGACCGAATTGTTTTCAGCAGACTACGATATTTTATTGTGGGCGGGGAGTTAACTTTACAAGCATTTATAAAAAGCACTTGTCCCAGATTTTGGATAAAATAACACAAAGAATAATTACCTAAATTCGTTTCTAAAATCAATCGAGTTAGCCAATACCGAAATTCCAGAAAATAAAAAAATATAGTTTAAAAAAACCAAAAAATACGCTTGTAATTTAAAATGAACTAAAAGGTAAAAAATAATTTTTAATGTAAAATTTTTATTGCTCCAGCCAGTATATGGAAACAACCTACGTTTCGAAATGTAAAAAAGCGTGGGGCTCCTTACCTATTTCCTTATTTTATTAACATTGGAACTTTTCGTTAGCGCACCACGCTTTTTTACATTTCGAAACGTAGGTTGTTCCCATATACTGGCTGGAGCAATAAAAATTTTACATTAAAAATTATTTTTTACCTTTTAGTTCATTTTAAATTAAAAGCGTATTTTTTGGTTTTTTTAAACTATATGGGCATTTTCGTTTATTAACCATGGTGCTTACCGAACGCACCAAATAAAATTCACCATTTTCGGATATTCACCATATGTACCAACGGAACCAAAACAATTATTCGAAAATTAACCATCAAAGCTTTGGTTATGCACCAAAGTAACCACAGAATTTTGTTGGTTAGTTGAGTGACATTAAGTGATGAGTTGATTATTGTTTATGAAAAAATGGAGGCTAGTAATATCGGTATGTATAAAAAATAATAATAATTCATGTAATTCACTTTTTATATAATTACCTAAATACCTAATACCTTTTTGGTTTTTTTTTTAATTTTAGATATTGAAAGTTCTATTTCGGAAATGATGCCAAATGGAATCAATTATAATATCGTTTAAAATAACCATAAATGTATTACTCCGTTGACATACAATACACCTCATAACCAGGATCTGTTCGGTTAATAAATACGTTAACCATGTACCATAAATACACCTCAACCGCTTTGTACCGGAAACATAATTCACCACTAATCGACCATAAGTTATTGGTTACTCAACCGCGGTTAAAAACCGAAAATGGCCTATATTTTATTTTCTACTTTTTAGTCTATTATATGGCTTCTACCATTTTCTTGTCACCACCATGTGTTGGCCGCTATTTTGAATTTAGAATTACGCTACGCAGCTAATTGTATTGTAGTTGGCATACCCATCCATTTGATACCCATGTCGGGGGGCCGGCGAACACAATTGCAAAATTCAGCCGCCATCCTGGACCCGTCATCTTGATTTTTTTACAAAATAGTCAGATTGCATTGTCATCCAAACTAAACGTGTGTGCAAAATTTCAGCTTAACCGGATACCGGGAAGTGGGTCAAATTTAACTTACAAGATTTTATTACATAGTTACAAGTGAAGCTAATAAAAGCGTATTAAAAAAGTAACCAAAACCTCAACTAATACTTACTTTAAAAAAGCTTTTGTTTAGTCGTAAAAATTTGTTGTCTGTAAAGAGGGTTTACGGACGATAGTTTAACGTGACAACGTCATGAGAAAAGTTAGCATACCAAGCTCAGCCAAATAAAAGGGTAGTTCAGTAATGCAGGATGCGTGCGCAATTGACTTATTCAGTCATTGAAAGCTTCACAATTTCGATTGCTGAATAAGTCATTTGCGCACGCATCCTGCATTACTGAAAGCGCCCAAACTTGTTCTAAAGATGCAGGTCGTTCTTCATATCGCTGAATTATGTTTTTGGTCCAGACGTTAGTGCTGTCTCCATCGATGGCTTCGCGGTCCATTTGTTTACGTTGTTTGCGACAGCGTTGTCTTTCTGTGGGCCAAACTGTCGGGATGTACACAACATGACGACTTGTCTCGCTCATTGGTTGTCGTAGAAGATACCATGCTGCTTCTTGCGCTGACATCTCAACTGCGTTAAGCAGCTTGATACTTAACGCTTTCAATTGGCCCGTGTAGTCCTGTTCGGGATGTTCTAGCATCATTGTGGTAAGCTCACGACGTAGGTTACCCATTTCACGGGCTGATTTATTTACGTACTCTGCGCAGCTGTACTCATCCAAGATGAACTGAATGTCGATGTTAGGTTGACTTCGCCAGCAACGTACGGATTGAACGTGTTTGTCATAAGCTCGTTGAAGTTTCTTCTGAACAGCAGAGTTGGTCTGCGTAACGTTGAACGCACAATGTCGAGGTATGAAGCATAAGTCAAACTATTAGCTTCAAGAAAATCATCCATGCATGTGTATTGACGTTCACCGAGAGAAATGCGCAGATCCTTGGCCTTCTGTTGCAGTGTTTGGCGGCGCCCATCAGATTGAGGCATTGGAACCAATACCCGGGTCGTGGACATTGGCCAGTACGGGATCCCGAATCTGCAAGTCGTCTCGCCTCGTTTTGTGCAGGTGAAAGTATATTTGTGTATCTGGTTGGCGTAGATAAAATCGTTGGGCACATCATCTCGGGAAACGGAACTTAATTTTTCCACGAGTTCGATGGTTCTTGGCATATTTTCCGACACGGTCTCATGAGGGTCGTCGTTCAGCCACAATAAAATATGAGCGTGTGGACTTCCTCGGTGCTGGAACTCAATACGAAGGAAGTAATCTTTAACAAAGTACAAGTTTTTATAGAAAGAAACTGTAATATTATTGTTGACAATTTTTGACAATTTTAATCAAATTTTTAAGATTACTACAATCAAATTTTTATTAAAATTACTACGAGACTTACGGGACTAACGGGACATAACGGGACAATGAGTCATCATTATTCGTGCATGCAGCCGGCGTTCATCGTTTTAATAGACTTTGTCACGTCAAAAAATCGCAAACCCTCTCACCAAGAATTTGAAATCAAGTGAAATTGATAGTGGATCTCAGACAGTCATTAAAAAAATACACTGAATGTTCTAAGAAATAGTTAAAATACAAAGCATCAGGAAAATCCTTCAATGTAGCGCTAAACGTAAATGTTTGAAAGATGACAATGCTGCGAGAAACATTCTGTTGTCAGTTCCTTTCCTTGCCCCTCTAAAATTCTAGCTTCCTTACCGACAAACTCACCGCATGTCTTGTGCTGCGGACCATGACCAGTTCGCCTCCTTGTGTAGCTAGAAACTCGAATATGTTGCATGCTGCTAAGGTGGAGGCAATCTCAGAGGTCTGCCGATGCGAAAAGCGTTCGGGTTTTTTGTTCTAGCTGTCGCATCTTTATACGGAGTATTATGTTATCTCTGGTATAGGCTAAAATGAATGTGGCAGAGAGCTTCCTTTTAGGGTTCTTATAAGGGGTTATAAAGTCTACCGATTTGCTACTCTTCATCTAGGAGTTTTAGGGTCAAAATATCAGGTTTTTTGGTAAATGGTAAGTGTTATCATAAAATAGTGTTCAAAAAATTTGTATATTATACTATTACTAGCTGGAACCCGGTGCGTCTCGCTGCACAAATAAGCCAATAGTATGGCGTGCGCCAAAACAATTGGGAATCTCAAAATCGATGGGCACTGAGTCTCAAATCCCGGGATGCAAGTACATTCGTAAAGAAAAGTGTAACTCCGTTCGTTTAAAAACCCAAATCACTTGCTCATTTATATCCCTAATCACAATTCAGCGGTCTCACTGCCACTCTTGTCGTGGTCAGATGCTATGAGGGAGTGTTTTTGCCCGTAAATGAATTTCGAAGAAGAAATTACAATGCACGTCCGCTTGAACTTTATCCATACACGAAATTTTAATGGGTGTGAAATTGTCAGTTCGCCGCCTGTGTTTATATTTCCAATTCTTTTGGTACGCGCTATAGCTTCCGTTTATTTTGCAGTTGAGGTGATAAGAATTTTAATATACAGTAGGAGCCATTTTCGTATTTTTGATTCCGAATAATATCGATGCTATCGATTGAAATTTCGCTATTTGAAACGACCAAAAGTTGGTTTTTTCAATACTGTTCCATAGATGTGATGCTTTCAAGCATGCATCCGTTCAGCTCATTTGCAGGCTTTGATCGAAGTATACCAGGCAAAGTTGAGCAAGTAGTGTCAGAGCGCCTACCATGGATTAGGTTTTCCTCGGAAATCTTGAAAAGCCCTGTCATGCGCTTCGACCTTTTTTTTATAGGCCATGGTGCATTCGCTCCAAAATAATAATTTTGCACGGATGTGGCAATACGGGAGTTTTTACTGATGTTACATGTAGGTGTTTCTCTCTGGTTCAAATTCAATAGGAACTTGGGTGCTCAATACACTAAACATCCACCATCAAGTAGCGTTGATGCAATTCCCGATGATGTCACACTTCACACTATGAATGGAGACAGTTAATACGTTCAATAAGCAACGTTTGGCAACATTGGGCGAACTTTTCAAACATTTAACAGCATGATAAAGAGTAATTTTTCCGTAAGAAATATGAAAAAAACTATGTCCCATGCAAAATTATTGTATGTTGAAAAATCAAGCACCTTGAAATCTATGGAAATTTCCAGGTACCATAGCTCAAAAAGAAAAAGCGACGAACATCTGATTATTGAATTTGTCGTCTTTTTGGTTTCGAGACCTTTCATTTAAGCCATACATTGCTAAAATCAGGCACATGCAGCCGAAGTTACTTCAATCCAAGTTCAGAGAACCGCGTCCTTCGCGATAAATCTGATTTTTTCAACAAAATTGTACGGCAACTATCCGTAAATAAACTCCGATCGATCTGAAACTTTGGAAATCGTATTTTTTTTCGGAAAAAAAACCAAAACAAAATGGATCTGACTTTTTTACCAGAAATTTGAAGAGTACCTCCCATACAAAAGTTTCGGATTTTTCTATATCAGTACACTACAGCTACCCGAAGGTTTCGAGATAGCCTATATGTTATTCTGAAGTATGAGCTATATTATTGTAAAGTTTCATTAAAATCTATTCAGTAGTTTTTGCGTGAAAGAGTAACAAACATCCATACAAACATTCGCGTTTATAATATTAGTAAGATAGCCTATAGCAAAAAACCTGTGTGCGTTGCAAGGCTTTTAAATAAAAAAAAATTATGTGTGCGTTGTACGCGGTAGGAAAAAAACAATAAATCTGGAAAAAAATTCCCTCTTCCCAATCTTATCGGTGATTCAATTAGAACAGCGTTATGTATTCAAGTACACGCACATAAGAGTGGTAGTTACTTTTACTATAAAAATATAGTAAAATTTTTATAGTACATTGAACTATTATTGTAGTTCAAAATACTATAGTTTTAGTAATTCGAACTTTAAGTACTAAAGTAAATTAATATTTTTTTAACATTAATTATAGTAACATGGTCAACTATTTTTAATGGTAATTTCAACTAATCATCTTATACCCCGTTTATGACTAGGTCGAAAAGTTGAGTCGAGATTGAGTTGAAATTTCGACCACCGTATATTATGTTGAGTTGAGTTCACTTTGGGTTGAAATCGAGTTGAATTGATATCAAAACATAACCTCAACTTTTTGTGTAAAATTTTCATTTATAGATATGTAAAAATTGATAACGAAATAATTTATTTTTCTTGTACCAGAAAAAACATCGAACATAAAACTAACGCCGAATGCGGACTTCACGGATAGTAAACAAACAATAGAAATGTCACTTCAACCCAATTTCAACTCAACCTGCGTATATGAGGTAAAATATCAACTCGATCCAGGTAGGAGAGCTGAGTTGGATTGAGTGGACCCAGTTTCAACTCAACATCCGTTTATGACTGGGTTGAACCCGGGTTGAACCTAGGTTGAACCTAGTCATAAACGGGGTATTAGTGATTCTCGCTTTTCCTCTCTCTGTCTCTCTCTCTCTCTCGCTATCTGTCACTCGCTCTTCGAACAAACTGTCAGAACAGATCAAACGAAATTTAATTTGTACGAATACATTTTTGACTTTAAAATTATTCTGAAATATGGAATATTGTCAATTATATAAACAACTCAAAACTTTTTAAGAATGTTTACTTTTTTTATCTCGACAAAAAACTTATCAAAAGTGAAATTTTTGCAATTTTCCAGGTCATCTGTTATTATTTCTTTTTCAGACTCTACAAGTGGATTTGACCAAAAATGATCAAACTGGGATTCCACCTAAAGATAATGCAAACGTGATTTTGTTGAACAGTGGTGATATTATTGGTGATGTTATTTTCGAGACTTTAGAGATCGACAAAAGCCAAGAAAAAAATCAATCAGAGGAAGAAGAAAAATCGAGTACTATTTTTATAGTAAACTGTATAATATTTATAGTAAATTTCTGAACATCCAACTAATAAAAATATGGTCCCGTTTACTATATTTATAGTAAAAAAGTGCTATTGCCATAATACAATGTACTAGTACGCATAGTAATGGTTACTACAAATTTATAGTAAAATTAAATATGAAGCACTATAGTAATATTGACTGTACATCATAGTTGGTCGAAAATAAACTATACGTTTATAGTAAAAGTTACTACAATAATAGTTTTGCGCACTATAATTTAATGTGCGTGTAGATGCATCTAAACATGTAACTTCCGGTGAATTGGAATTTTAACTTTCTCTTTTCGGTTAGCCGTTACACTGCTCCCTTCTTACTCAGTATTCGTCCCGAACACAGCTTCCTCCAGGTCCCGTTTTTTCCGATCGAACTTTTTGGAAGCGATAGATGACATCGTTTAACCTCGTGATGACAATGTAGGGGCGCACAAATTTGCAAACTTCGACTCTTTCTACCGTTTTTACTGTTTCTATACTGGTTAGAGGGAATTTTAGAAATTTACTACATTTCAGAATGTGGCTTGGGAAAATTCGTGCGTCATATTGGACCCGCAATTTTGAATTTATAAGCTTTGATCATAAATTCGTTGTTTGCCCTAAAAGCCCCCAGATACCGATTTTCATTGCAATCGGAATACAATTGGAAAAATTCGTCGAACATATTGGCGCGGCCACTTTGAATTTATAAGTTTTGATCATAAATTCGTTATTTGCAACCTTAGAAACCCCTAGATATTCACTTTCATTGGAATCGGAATACAATTGGAAAAATTCGTCCGCCATTTTGAATTTATAAGTTTTGATCATAAATTCGTTATTTGCAACCTTAAAATCCGCCAGATTTCGATTTTCATTGGAATCGGAACACAATGGGCAAATTCGTCGGCCATATTGTCACGGCCATTTTGAATTTATAAGTTTTGACCCCAAATTCGTTATTAGCGACCTTAAAAACCTCTATATACCAACTTTCATTGAAATCGGAACACAATTTGCGTGGCCATTTTGAGTTTTCGGCGGCCATGTTGAATTTTTTTATAAATTATAGCCTATATGTTATTCTGATATATGAGCTATATTATTGTAAAATTTCATTAAAATCCATTCAGTAGTTTTTGCGTGAAAGAGTAACAAACCTACATACAAACATTCACGTTTATAATATTAGTAAGATTTGCAAAAAATGTTCTGAATTTTCTGTTTTAAAGATTTAAAATACTCGTATCCACTTATTTGCGACTTGTAAAGATCATCAGACGTTCCATAAATTTTTTGTTAGACTACATGGTTAATATTATCAGGAGTGATTTCCTTGCAAGTTTTTAGTTCAAATTTTATTTTTTTATTATCGAAATCACTAGTTTTATAGAAATTGAAGGATATTTCACTACTTTTAGTCGCCATTTTGAAGCCGCCATTATGTTTATGAAAAAATGGACTCTAAATTCGTAATCAGCGACCCCAAAACACTAGTATACCAAGTTCTGTAGCATTTGAAGGATATTTAACTACTTTTGGTTGCCATTTTGAAGCCGCCATCTTATTTATGGAAAAATGGACACCAAATTCGTGATCACTTACCCTTACACCAAATGTCAAATTAATTGGTTAATGTTAAACACTTTTGGCTTTTTGTCTCGAGCCGCGGTAACTGATAACCGTTGATTCTTCAGGTCACCCTCGACATTCTTTGGCCAGGTTTTCTTCGGTGCCGGTCGCTGGATTCTCCAGCCTGCGGGACGGTCTCGCCAAAGAAGTTTACGTGGCAAACGGTCATCACCCATTCGGCAAACATGTCCAAACCACCATAGTCGACGCTTTTGCATTTCCTCTTCGATCAGTGTCTGCTGATCACATTTTTGTCTGACTGTCTCGTTTCGTAGGCGATCGCGTAATGAGACCCGAGGAGCTGTCGCAAGCATCGCATTTGGAAGACCCTGAGCTTCTTATCGTCCAGTTTGTGCAGTGTCTACGTTTCAGATCCATAAAGGAAGGACCAACGTTCGGTAAAGGCGTACTTTTGTTTCGATGGAAATATTTGTTCGTTTTCATATGCACCACTTGAGGAGGTGAATGTTGCTGTTGCGGCTGTGAACGTCAGACGTCGATGCTACTTTCGTTTCCTCAACCAATGATCCCAAGTATTTTAACATCGAAACCTGTTCGATTGGGGTTCCCTCGAGGTGAACACTGGCCCCCGATGCGTCCGATGTGAGCACTTTGCTCTTTTCTGCATTGATTTTTAACCCGTATGACTGGCCGATGCGGGAAATGTCGTGAAAGATGTCCGTTGCTTCGGCATTCGTGTCGGTGAAGACGGCGCTATCGTCGGCAAACATTAAGTCGGCTACGAAGTTGTTGTCGTCATATCGAACTCCAAGTCCTTGGGCCTCGGTAGTTTAGAGGTAAGGCGCCTGACTGCTATCCCCAGAGGTCCCGGGTTCGAATGCTTCACGCATAATCACGTCGATCACAACATTGAAGATAAGTCGCGAAGCGTCGTCTCCCTGTTGGACACCCGTTTGAATCGGGAACTCCTCGGATAAGTCACTTCGAATACGAACGTTGCTGGTTGAGCCATCGTACGACGCTTGGTGAAGTTTGATGATTCTCAATGGCACGTATTCGGTTTCCAAGACTCTCCATAGGCTGTTCCAATCGACGCAATTGAAATCGGATTTGAAATCGATGAAAACGACGACAGTTCGTTTGCCGCAACAAATTATTAGTATACTTGGAATTAAAGTACTTGGAAAAATGATTAAATTGAAATAAAATGATTAGTTGGAATAATTTATGGAGGGTATAATTGAAAAGGAAATAAGAGTTAATGAACTTGATATTTAAGGAATTTGCTGCCATGTACAAGTAGGCAAGATTTAACTTCTTTATAAAACTTCACCCCTAATAAAATCAAACCTAGGTATTCCCAGCACTTGCACTTTGTATTTCAAAATCAGACTTGCTCCTTTCTAAATTATTTTATTTCACAAAACTATAATCTAGTAGGAAACCTGTGTCTCTCTTTACAATTTCTGGCAGACTGCAGTTACTAAATTTCGTTTTTCTTATCGTGCTATCGATAAAAACAAAAGTTTATTTTTTATATCTGAAATACTACCCTTTTTCTGACTTGATTTCTGGTAAAATGGTAAGTTGAGTGAAAATCTGATTGAGTGTATGTGCGGATTTGACTCGATCGATGTTTACTACTTCTTCCTTTCCGTTCATTTCAATTTTAAAAACTTTGTTATTTTTGGAAAGTACCTTGTGTGGTCCTGTATATGGAGGATTTAGTGATCCTTTGTGGACCATTTCTCTGACAAATACATGAAAACAAGTTTCCAACTTTTGGCAATAAGAAAATGTTAGCCTGTTTTCTAGTTCTCGTTGGCTGCGGTCTTATTTTTCCTATAATCTCTTGGATTTCTTTTGCTTGAGTGTTAGTGATTCTCAATTCGATATGTATGATAGTGGTAAGCGATTCTCCCGGTAGACGAAGTGTCTGTCCATACAGTATTTGTGATGGAGCTAAGTCTAGATCGTCTATGATGGCAGAACGAATTCCCAATAATATCCACAGAAAGTTTTGGTACCATTTATTGAGTTCATTAGGGCATCTAATTGCGGTTTTTAAATGCCTGTGAAATCTTTGCACGAAGCCATTAGGTTACTTCGATTACTTCCTAGAATTTTCGAAAGCTCTCTGAAGAACGACGATTCAAACTGAGTTCCCTGGTCTGTTGTAATGGCATGTGGAACTCCATAGCTTGCGATCCACTGATGTAGGAATTTGTTTACTATCGTACTAGCTGATATGTTTCTGATAGGAATGGCCTCGCGCCAGTGTGTGTAACGATTTTTCAATGTCAAAAGATATGTGTGTCCGTTGGATGGAGGTAGCGGTCCCACAATATCCATGTGGACATGTTGAAACCTTTCACTAGTGGCTTTACAGTTACCATGCGGGGATGACACGTGTCGCTGTATTTTCGCTTTTTGGCACGAAATACACGTCTTTGCGTGTTGTTCTAAAGTTAAAGGTTACCATAAATATTTGAGGACCAATGAGACTCACAGGATTTATATTGAATTTAGTTTAACACCATGTCAAAGAACGAAAAGCAACAAAATTTGTGTTGTAGTATACAGCAGTGGCGGTTCGTAAGGTTTAGGATATGGGAAGCAATGCGCAAGGCAAACGATAAAAGTATCGAAGCTTTAACTAAAAAAACGGAAAAATAACATATAGTGGAATCAGATAAACAAAACATTAGGAACTGTTATGAAAATAAAGGCTGTTCGTCATAATATTGGCTATCAGCTGTTACAATATGAAATTTTCATCTGTACATAAAAAAAATTTAAAAAACTTATAGTTTTTTGGTTATAACTTCGGATTTTTTCAGTGAAATTTTATGGATTTTTCAGAAATTGTACTTAATAATGTGAACAATAACTGGTTAAAATTTCAAGTCAAAATATCTTATTTACATATGTATGTACGTCCAAAAAACTGCCTTCAAATTTGAAAATTGATTGCCCAATAAATTTTGTGCATCGCTTCGTATGTTTCGTTTTTATTTTTAAAAATGGAATCGAAAATCGTGAACTTTTGCACTTTTTCGTCAATTTTTTCGAAACAGGTTCGCTGCAAGAGGGCGTTTTCCGCCTTTTTTTAGATTCTGTTGATAATTAAAGCGTCAAAAAAACGTTGAAAAATTGCATTATTTTGCTAAAAATCTAAAAAAAGGTAATAATAAGACCCACCCCTATACCAAAGTCTAGTACATAATAACAAGTCTTTCATCTTCATACAAAATTTTCCCCCCGTTAGTTGTGTGCGTGCGTATATGAACATCACTGCTGAGCAAAACTCAACGCATACTTCGTGAATTCAGCGAGACACAGCCAGATTCTCTCTTTAAGCCGCGTTTCCAATACAGCTTTCAGCGCAACGTCAGCGTAGCCCTGTTTCAAATAGCAACTTCAAGTTGGTCGGAGCAAGTCAGCTTTTTCGAAATTATAATATTTTTCAAATAATTTAACTGTCAAATGGCATGTTATAGAAATATTGTTCACTACTTAAACAAGCCATGATTTAGTTTAACAACAATTCGAAAATGCACAATACAGCTTTTTCGAAAATACAAGTTTCAGTAATAAATAATAGCTGAAATAATAATAACTTCTCCAATATTAAATTTTCTTTTACCAAATTATGAAATACAGAATTGAATAAAATCCGTTTAATTAGTTTTTTTTGCTAATTTCTTCATTAAACAAGAACATTGCGCCTTTGCACCATCTTGTGTCAAATAAGTGCAGCTAAAATTACGAAAGCTTTCGCAGTTGCCAACGCGAAAGTAGAACTGGGGTGAGATGACGATGACCTCCACGTATGCGTGACAATTCCATCACGCTGGTTCACCCTGGGCAATGCGTATCAAACGTAGCAGACAGTCGTCCTCCCAACCCTGCGTCCTCCTCCCTTAATCCTTGCCCCCATCCCTAATCCCCTGGGTCGGATCAAGGTGTAACACGAACCGTGCCGATGATCAGCCTGGCTGAGGACCCAGATTATAAAAATAGCTCAGTCGTGAACGCTGTGCTCCGGATACCTGGCGACCTCCGGTTCTAAGTAGCCTTACCCGGGTAATGCGGATCTCTGCCCGGGTGGACCTCATTTCTCCGCCACTCGTGGGAATAACTATGGAAGATAGAAAAAATAAAAAAAAAACGGCGTTAACGGAAGAAGAAGCTGCCAAACAGGAGGCCGAACAAATTAGAGCAGCTGAGCTAGCTGCGCTAGCTCGTTTTGAGAGACGGGCGAGGGTGGCCAGGTCACCGCCGTCACGGCGGGAGGGCACCACTCAGCCTCCCCTACAAACAGAAGAGGCAAATGACCCGGATGCGGAGGACCGGGTTGGCGCTGAAGCGGCGGCCACGATATCGGCGGCGCCATCGGGCCCAGTGGAGCCTTCGGCAACGGAGGAGCGGGGATCCAACCCTTTAATGGAACACGCGAGGAGGCTGGAAACAGCAGCAAAGGAGGCCGGCGATCGACTTGGGGCCATGAAGGCCCTACTTTCCGGGATGGTGGCATCAACGGGAAAGCAGAAGAACGTTAATATGGAGATCAAACAGGGGCTGCCGAAGCTCCAATATCTGGTCGACATGGCGGCTGCTGCTATCACCGATATCAACAAGATTAAGGAGAGCTTGGCTGAAGTTCCTGAACGGGCCGCACCTACGGCCGCGGGCGGCAGCAAGCGGAAGGCGGCAGGCTCCCCGAAAGTCGAGGTGGTGAGGAGCTCAAAGAAGCCGCGGGATGTTGCTCAGCCAACTGCCGTCGGCCAGCCCACGACCGCTCCGCGACCCCTGACAGCCACTCCGTCCACAACCGAGGGCCAATGGTCAGAGGTAGTGGGGAAAAAGAGAAGGAAAAAAAAGGAGAGGGCGGAAAAAACCGGCCAGAAGCCCAAGGACGCCGAAAAACCGACCAAACGGAGAAAGCGGAAGGGAGGGAAGAAAAAACCCGACGCGGTGCTCCTGACTCCCTCCGAAGGCTCAACCTTCGCGGAAGTCGTCAAGGCCATCCGAGAGAAGGTTGAACCGGCGAAAATCGGAGTGGAGGTCAGAGCGGTCCGGCAGACCAGGGCCGGCGGGGTACTCCTGGAACTGGGGAAGGCTACCGCCGAAAATAAGGCAACGCTAACAAGCGTCCTGAGATTGGCGGTAGGAGCCACGAGCGCCGTCAGGGAGCTGGTGCCGAAATCGGTCCTGGAAATAAAGGATTTTGATAGCTGGACCACGGCGGAGGAGGTCGAGGAGGCGCTGAGAAGGGCGCTCCCTGACTTCACCGGGGATATCCAGGTATCCCTAACAAGGCCAAACTCCAGGCAACAGCGCCTGGCCTTTGTTAGGATGGAGGAGGCTGCCGCCTCGAAGATCCTGGAGAGTGGGCGGGTGCTCATTGGCTTCGTCAGATGCCAGGTGAGACGCGGGACGGAAGTGAAACGCTGCTTCCGCTGCCTCGGATACGGGCATCTTGGCTCAGCCTGCAAGGGACCAGACCGGAGCAGGCTGTGCTACCGCTGTGGCGGGGCGGACCACAAGAGCGCGGGGTGTACGGCGGACCCTTTGAGCTTCCTGTGTTCCACGGGGAATTTGGGGAACACTAATCACGTGGCGGGATCGAAAGGCTGCAAAGCCTTTCGGGAGGTGTCGGGGAAAGCTTCGCGATGACCTGTATACTACAGGCAAATCTCCACAGGAGCAGGACGGCCCATGACCTCTTAGCTCAGCTCTGCACCGAGAAAGGCGCTGATATAGTGTTTATCAGCGAACAGTATCGGGAAAGAGCTGGGCTGGGATGGTATACTGACGACCTCGGTACTGCGGCCATCTGGATCCCAAACCCACGAAACTTTTGTATCGATGGAGTGGGATCCGGGTGCGGCTACGTTTGGGTGAAACATCGCACCACGGTGTATGTGAGTGTGTATCTCACCCCAAGCGACCGGATAGACGACTTCCAGGGAAAACTGGACGGTCTGGAGGACGCGCTCCGGGAGGCACAGGGGGATCTGGTGGTCGCTGGGGACTTTAACGCCAGAGCTGTCGAATGGGGGGAGGCCCGGCCTAACTCCCGCGGAAGGAGGGTGATGGACATGGTGTCCCGGTTGGGGCTAGTAGTGCTCAACACCGGCTCCACGCCCACCTTCAGAAGGCCTGGCCATAGGGGGACAATCCCAGACGTCTCCCTAGCCAATGAACATCTGGCAGCGCGAGTGGTAGATTGGAAGGTGATCGAAGACTTCACGGGAAGCGATCACCAGTACATCATGTTCCAGGTACGTGATGTACGGCCAGCTACCACTGCCCATCCTGCGCGCCCCCCCAGATGGAACGTCCGGGGATTGAACCCTGTGACGTTCTCCGAAGCTCTGGAGCGTTGCCAGCAATCCCTGCCAACCATTCCCGAAGGTCTATCGCCATCTGAACGGGCGGAACGAGTGACCGCACGTACAATGCGAATCATTCGGACCGCTTGCGAGGAAGCAGTGCCGCGACGCGGGTCGAGCCGACGAGGCCGTCCTGCTTATTGGTGGACGGACGAGATCGCGGAACTCCGCAGGACGTGCCTACGACTCCGTCGGCAGGTACAGAGGGCGAGAGTTCGCGACATCTACGCAGCCCCTTTGGCCGCAGCGTTCCATGCGGCCAAAAGATCCCTGAAGCAAGCCATCAAATGTAGCCAGCGGAGATGCTGGAGGGCCCTCATGCAGGATGTGGACCGAGATCCGTGGGGACTAGGGTACAGGATCGTCACAAAGCGGCTCGGGTCTTTCATCCAAGGATCCCCTACGGATCCAGGGGCTTTGGACGATATCGTGAATACCCTTTTCCCCACCCATCCGCGGCGACCGTCCGAGCGACCACTGCCCTCGGATCTGGAACCCCCCCCCCCCCCCCTTCAGTGAAGAGGAGCTTATAGTGGCCGCTCGTTCGATGCGTAACCGGAAGGCTCCTGGTCCAGACGGCCTTCCAGCAGAAATAGTGAAGGCAGTAGCTTCCAGTCACCCCTCTCTCTTGCTGGACATGTACAACACGTGCCTGAAGGCGGGCAGATTTCCTGCTTGCTGGAAAGTCACACGTCTTGTGCTGATCAGCAAGGGTGGGGGGGCGACAGAAACGGCGGCGTCCTACAGACCTCTGTGTATGCTGGACACGACCGGGAAGCTACTGGAAGATTACTGCGGCCTCGCCTTCACGAGGCCGTACGGGCGGCGGGAGACTTGGCAGCCAGACAGTTCGGCTTCCGACCGGGCCGCTCTACTATTGATGCGGTCCAACAGGTGGTCGAGGTTGCCAGGTCTACGGAGCGGGGAAACCACTTCTCCCGAGAAGTGTGCTTGCTGGCTACACTGGATGTGAAGAACGCGTTCGGCTCTGTCAGGTGGGACAGAGCACTTTCGGTGATGGAGCGCGACTTCAGACTTCCTCAGTACCTGCAAAGGATGCTGGGGGATTATCTGAATGAGCGCTTCATAGAATATGAAACCGACGATGGCTTGCGAAGGAGGGAAATAACATCTGGGGCCGCCCAGGGCTCCATTCTGGGTCCCGACGTATGGAATATTTCCTACGACGGGCTCCTGCGTTTGGAGATGCCCGAGGGTGTTTGCCTGGTTGGGTACGCAGACGACGTCGCGGTGATCATCACTGCTAGAAACGTCGACGTTGCGCAGATGCGCCTCAGCCAGGCAATGCGTAGAATCTCCTCCTGGATGGACGACTGCGGGCTTGAGCTTGCAGCTCACAAAACGGAGATCGTGTTACTAACGAAAAAACGCATCAATATGGTGCGCAATTTCGAGGTGGGAGACGCGACGATCGAGTCGACGAGAGCTCTGAAGTACCTCGGAGTAATGCTTGATAACAAGCTGTCCTTCGGGGTACATGTACTGCGAGCTGCGGACAGGGCGGCAGCGTTAGTAGCGTCTCTTAGCAGGATCATGGCCAACGTTCATGGCCCCAGACCCTGCATGCGATGTCTACTAATGCGAACAACGGAGTCGATCCTGCTCTACGGAGCGGAGGTATGGGCAGACGCGCTGCGGTACGAAAAATACCGCAAGCGCATAGCCGCAGTACAAAGACGGGGAGCTCTTCGTGTCGCGTGTTCCTACCGCACGGTCTCCGAGCCCGCAGTGCTGGTGGTCGCCGGAGTCATTCCGATCGACCTGCTAGCCCAGGAGAGACAGTCCGTCCATCGAGATAGGAGCAGGTTGGGGAAACGCGAAGCCGCGAGGGTCGCCAGGGCCCACACCATGGAGGTCTGGCAAACGCGCTGGGAGGGTGATTCCAGGGGCAGGTGGACATTCCGCCTGATCGGCCAGCTGAACACCTGGGTGGACCGGGAGTCCGGCGAGGTCGACTACTACCTTACCCAATTTTTAACAGGGCACGGTCTTTTCCGTGCGTACCTGAAGAAAATGGGTAAGGTCGCGGAACCCGCGTGCCCCTACGGGGACTCCGCTTCGGACGACGCCTACCACACATTCTTCGAATGTATTAGGTGGCATGTCGAACGAAGCGCGTTGGAAGGAGTACTCGGAAACATGAACCCCGACACAATTGTTGGGATAATGCTCCGAGGCCCCGAGGAATGGTTGAGGGTGGCGCGGTTTGTCCAGACCATCCTGAAGACAAAGAAAACGGAGACGGAAGTCCGCTGATCCGCCAAGGATCGGAGGGGACCCGGTAAGGGTCACGTCGGTGACGCCCACCCGAAGTAATGCCTCGCGGCGGTGCCGGGTGGGGGAATCGTCACAGAAAGGGTGGGTGAGTTTAGTCAGTAGGAATCTGACACTACCGTCTGAGTGCGGATCCTCAACGGTGTCTATGCAAGATTCTCACCATCCCTCGTAAAAAAAAAAAAAAAAAACGCGAAAGTAGAACTAGAACCAACTTTTGCGCTAGCGTCCAGCGGCAATGTGAAATTTTGAAAGAGAAAAAAAATACGATGCTGCCATGTGAAACGTAGAGATACCAAATAACGTGAAGCTCCACGCTGTATTGGAAACGCGCCTTTACGATAAAGTATGCAGAACAGAAAAGGACAGGAAATTGAATCAGCTGTTTTCTTTCATAAATCAAAACAAACGAGCAAATATGCACCAATACATTAATTTTATTCCCATATAAACTCATAAAAGTTTAGCAGTTTAGTTGTATGCAAACGCGTCCAGACATCGTCATTTGAATAACTTTTGCATATAGCTGTTCGCCTTCCACTCATTAACTATATGAAGATGAAAGTTGCCCTATACCACACACCAACCATCATTACATTCTCCTTGCAAAAAAAAGCTTCAGGCAACCCGTACTAGAAAATACAATTCATAAAAATATACTCTAAAGGGTTCATTCATCATTAAAGAGAATATTAAAAAATATAATGGAAGCTACAAAGTTATCAGCTTATATTCATTATATACCGCCTACCACCCCATAATAGATAAAGAGAAACTTCACTTATCTTTGATCTCATTTTTCTTGACTCAATATAAAATAAACGAACATGCATATTTTAAGAAAAGTCAAAAACAAAATTTCGAGACAAATTTTAAGAGTAGATTTAACATTGCTTGAAGCCAGAGTAGATTACCAGAAAACGAAACCAAGGAAACAAAGAGAATACAGTGGATACAGAAAATTTCTCTCTTTTCGTCTTGTCAATTCCCGCTGTTCGGTTCCGAAGAAGCTGCGTATACCTCAGCTTCTGAGGATACCGTATCTACGCAAACCTTTGCGCGAGTGTGAGTTCAATTCAATTGAATGTGTTGGAGTTTTTGCATTGATTTTCTGTGGCAAAGAAGCTGACCACTGACATATAGTAATGGACTGCTAAATGAGCAAAATCCCATACAAAAAAATGGCACCAAAAACTATTCTTGCCTCGCTCCCACGTTAAATCCCAATGAACTGTAATCGTCAGCGTATGTCAGCGATATATTCGAAGAAAAATTTTTTGTTTGCATAAAAAAGGTTTTCTATTTCTGGAGAAAAATGGTGCCATTCAGCATCGTCAATCAGCAGTCCATTACTATATGTCAGTGAAGCTGACGATATTACAGCTTCTCCATGTGTAAGGCCTCGGCCACTATAAGAGCGGCGAGACTCCACTCTACCGCTCACCACTCGTATTGTGGCTAAGGTTTTACTCTTTCTTTACAGTAGGGTGAATTTGAATTCTATTGTATTTTATATAAAAAAAAATCTGTTACATTGCATCCTTAGTGTTTCCAGAGGAGGAAAAATATTGAGATTTTGATCTTGATATTATTTAAATTTATTTTTATGAAGTTGCATATTTGGTCAAGGGAAGCAGTGCTTCCTTTGCTTCCAAAAAGGAACCGCCACTGGTATACAGAGGAACTCTCGATGCAGATTTTCACTAAACGTGGTCTACTTATTTTGTTTTTTTTTTATTATGCATGCATTTCAATTATTATTCGTTTCACTCAAGCTTTGCTTAGCCCCAAGGCGCTAAATATTGTCAAAAATAAAAAAAGAGAAAAAAAACTCACCAAAAAAGCTAATCAATATTTATTTTTAAGCAATGTACATATGTATACAGTTATTTTTATTATGCAATATAGAAACCTAAAAAGAAAAAGAATTAATTTATGTCTTGAATAATAAAAACATGATACATGTATACGTACCTGTAACTCAAAACTGAAATATAAAAAAAATGAATTAAAAACCAAAAAAAAATAAAACGAAAATGAAATATATAATAAAAAATTAAGTCAAAATGAATAAATTATACTGAATGTACATGAAAAACATTACAAATAAATACATAAACAAGGAACATGAAGTTACAAGAAAAAACAACAACAACAACACTACAAATCAAGTCAACATAAAAATAAGACAAAATAACACAAATGGAACACAAGTAACTTAATAGATTTATTAAATAAGTGGTAAAGACCACTTTTTTCACCAAATAATTAATTTAAATTGAAGCCCCAGGTGAAAAAGGGACTTCAAAAACACCCGCTGACAGGTGTAAACACGAAACCTAAAATAGCGAAATCCACGCGAATTTCATGACACCGACCACCAAAATATCACAAAAAACATGAAACATGCATAACTACACAAACTACAAACACTGAGATTACCTGTGATCAACACAAAACAGGTAAAAAACGCGAAAACTATTGCGCGAACTCGCGAACTTTAACGCGCCGAGAAACGTCAAAATAACATCGACTCAAAACATATGGGATATCAAATCGATGTAATTTTCGATGATGAATTTAATGGTGTTGCCCGAAAATCGAAATTATTTATGGGAAAAAAGATATTTTAAAAAATATAATTTACCATAAGGATAATGAGAGGGAAAAGGATATTAAACAGGATAAAAAAAAGGAAAGAGATAATAGTATGAATTTAAAATTTATCCGTTGATAGTGCCGCAATTTAATTAAATATCCCAAAGGGAAATTTTTAGTACAGAATAAAATATTGATAAAATATTAAAAGGAATGATAGAAAATAGTGAGAAATATTGAAAATAGAATGAATAAAATATTAGAAAAAATATCGAAAGCCAAACAAGGCAATAATATGGAGTTATTAAAGAATTTATAAGTAAAAAATAATTTCCCTAAAAATTTCCCAATTATCGCAAAGGACGAAAATGCAGTTCAAACAAGAAAAACCGTTGAACTCGGCCTATATAAACCCGAGCTCAGAAGCAGTCAGCCTCTCTGTTCGTCAGAAAGTTCCAAGAGGTAAGCCAAGTAATACGATCCGACATATGCCAAACTCTGGTAATTGGATATTTATATGCTTGGTGCTGGGTATTCAATTTAATCAAATTTATTGCAAGTAATAAGTGTTGATACATGCCATATCCTGGTAATCGTCGACACTATATGCTTGCATCCTTTCAGGTATTCGACGAGGGACACATCATTATTCGTTAAGTTAAAAGTGTACTAGTGACAATTATTTTTAATATTAAATATTAGATAAGTGAAGTGTGTAATAATTTAAGGGCATAACTCAATAAAGTCTGAATGTTAACTGCCACGTCAGCGTTCTTATTTCAAACATACCTATTTATCATATTTCAGGTATTTGCATTAAACATTTTGGTGGTTCCATCCAGGAATACGTGTTCAGCACATTCAGATTTTATTAGTTACAAGTGTTTGTCATAAAATTGTTCAACTTCATTAAAGATGGCGTCTCTACAAGATTTGTGCCAAGTGCAAAACCACCTAAAGGCTCGCCTGGACAAATACATAGAAAATGCCAAGAAGACAGCAATTGCCAAACGTACCCTAGGATTCTACAAATCAAGGATCGCCGGGCTGAAAGAGATCTGGGAAGAGTTTCAGAGGAACGACATAGCATTAGATAAAGCAGCCGCACAGGAAGAAGCCTCAGATATGTCAGCCGAATATTTTACGCTCGACCTATACAGCGCCGCAGAAAGTAAATATTTCGACTATCTAGGAGATCTAATGGACGGGTTAGAAAAATGTCAAATCAGCGGTACACCAGCTCCATCAGTCGCTCCAGCTATTTCTGCAACAACAGCTCCACATGAAATACAATTGCCAAGGATTAGTCTACCAAAATATAATGGAGATTATGATTTGTGGCGATCATTTCATGACGTGTTCGTCTCTTTGGTTCACAGCAACCCCAGACTTTCTTCAGTCCAAAAGTTACACTATCTGAAGGAATGTTTGGTTGGAGAAGCACAAACGATGCTAAGGCATATACCTACGACCAATCAAGATTATCTTCCAGCATGGGCAAAATTAAAGGAACGGTACGAGAATAAAAGGATGCTAGTGAATCATCAATTGAAGACTTTCTTCAACATACCCAAATTATCTACTGAAACATTTAAGGGTATGAAGGAGTTAATTGAAACTACATCTGAATGTTTGCAGCAATTGAAGAATCTGGACGTCGATACATCATCTTGGGATGCAATTGTGATATACTTACTGGTACAGAAGCTTCCCTTTGCTACGTTACGACTATGGGAGGAGGAACTAGGAGCAACTCAAACTCTCCCAAGCCTCTCCATGTTTCGTGAATTTTTGAATACAAGGCTGAGGGTACTGGAATCAATCGCAGACGCAATTGTTTCTAAACCCTCAACCCATCCAAAATCAACCGCTACACAAAGAATCACGCATGCACATCATGCCATGAAGCAATCTTTCTGTCCAGTATGTCACCAAAAACATTATGTTCACTCATGCAAACGATACCAAGCAATGAATAGCGACGCCAGACGTAAACTCATGCAAACCACCGGTAGATGCCTGAACTGCCTATCAAGCCAGCATACGACAAATAATTGTACCAGCAAATACAGATGTCGCAGATGTCAACAGAAACATCACACAACCCTACACGAAGACAACAAAAACAGAGAGCATGGATCAACTCGATCAAACGAAGAACATCTTCACCAGGGAGAAACTTCTCCAACTACACATTCCACGTGCACAAAGTCACACGCAGCCGACAGCGCTGAAGGAACTCACAACACACAAAATTTTCTAGCAATGAAAAATCATCGTGCGTTGCTATCAACCGCATTGGTCATTGCTCATGCTGAGCATGGCGAATCAAAAACACTGAGATGCCTGATTGATCCCGGATCGGAATCTTCATTCATCACAGAGGCAGCATGCAAACAGCTAAATGCCACAGCAACAAATACCTCGGTTACGATTACAGGCTTAAACAATAGCCAAGCAGCAACAGCTCACCGTCAAGTCAACCTTATTCTCAATTCACGTGTCTCTACTGCAGACTCAGTGGCAGTTGACTTTATGGTTCTGAATCAAATCACCGATCATCTACCAACAAGGGTAGTTTGCAAGGAGGAATGGAAGCACCTCAACAACTTGCAATTGGCAGATCCAACATTCTGGAAACCAGGACGGATCGATGCACTTTTAGGAGCAACAACCTTTGCTGAAATAGTACAGGATGGAATCCGACGTGGACCGAAGACAGCTCCAATAGGCATCAACACTCTCTTTGGATGGATCATTATAGGACCAACAAAGAACAAATACACCGAGCGAGTCTCCGCATTTACGGCCAGATCAACAGATCCGGATATAAGCGAGCTACTCACACGTTTCTGGAACATCGAAGAAATTCCAGCAAAACCAATCTTCACACAGGACGAAGAACTTTGTCAACAAATCTTCGAAACAACACATAAACGAACCCCTACAGGAAGGTACCAAGTCACGTTGCCATTTATAGACAACCAGTCACCCACGCTTGGCCAATCAAGACCACAGGCATTACAAAGATTTGCATCACTACAACGACAGTTTGCAAGGAATCCCCAGCTCAAGGAAGACTACAGTAAGTGTATGGACGAATACATCGAGCTTGGACACATGGAAGCAACAAATCCCCCCAAAGAGTCGGAAGAGCAGTATTACATACCGCATCATGCAGTATTCAAAGAAAGCACGACCACCAAACTAAGAGTGGTCTTCGATGCTTCGGCTAAAACTAGCAATGGTAAGTCACTTAATGACCATCTGTTAACAGGGCCAACTCTACAACCCAAGCTCTTTGCCACACTGCTGAATTGGAGGAAGTATAAAATTGCGATGAATGCAGACATAGAGAAAATGTATCGCATGATAGAGATCCATCCAAAGCATCACACCTTTCAAAGGATAATTTGGCGACATCCTCAGACTATGCAATGGCAGGACTACAAATTGAAAACGGTAACGTTTGGTACATCAAGTGCTCCCTACTTAGCCATACGAACCCTTCAACAACTAGCTGAGGACGAGAAAAAAACCTGGCCTGCTGCCTCCAAAGCATTGTACACAAGCTTCTACGTCGACGACCTGTTAACTGGAGCAGATGATATCCAAGAGGCAAAAGGACTACAGAAGGAATTAATGGCTATAACTAAAGCAGGTGGATTCAATCTCCGCAAATGGGCCAGCAATGACCAAGCATTATTAGAAGACCTACCAATAGAACATCGTGAGCTAAAAACATCATTGCATTTTACAGAAGACCAAACAGTGAAAACACTCGGAATACGTTGGCATCCTGGACCAGACCATTTTACGTTCAGCGTCACACCATTGCGCAATCACGATATTCCTACCAAACGTAATATCCTCTCTGGCATAGCGTCGTTGTATGATCCTTTAGGATGGCTATCCCCGGTCATAATTACTGCTAAGGTCTTGATGCAAACATTATGGATAACCGGATGCTCATGGGACGAAAGAGTGTCCACGCACATCGAAACCGAGTGGGAAACATTCAAACGAGAGCTGAACAATCTAGAAGCACTACAGATTCCCCGATGGATCAATTACTCAACGACGACTGATGCACAAATACATGGATTTTGCGATGCCTCCGCAAAGGCGTATGCGGCGGTGCTGTATTTAAGAGTGCAAAAGGACAACGGAGAAATCGTATCGACGTTACTTACTTCTAAAACAAAGGTAGCTCCCATCAAGCCGACAACCATACCTCGGTTGGAATTAAACGGAGCAGTGATTTTGGCTAGACTTCTCAAATGCACTATCGAGGATATGCAGCTCCAACAGCTTCCCGTATTTGCCTGGACAGATTCAACAATAACACTACAGTGGGTAAAGGAACATCCAGCCAAATGGAAAACTTACGTTGCTAATCGTGTGGTGGAAGTCCAAGAAGTGATACGCTATAATCAGTGGAAACATATTCCAACAAAGGACAATCCAGCGGATTTGGCGTCCCGAGGTATTCCAGCATCAAACTTGCTGAACAATCAGCTGTGGTGGCATGGACCAACCTGGCTCACCAAATCCGAAACACACTGGCCAAAGTTTCATGACATAAAAGAACAAACCGAGCTTGAAGCAAGGAAACCAACCGTACTGAGCTGTGTCACCCATCTTGAAAATCAATTATTCGAACGCTACTCATCGCTAACACGACTAACGCATGTAATAGCACTTATCTTGCGATTTAAGTATAATTGTCAAAACCCCAATGTCAAACGAACGAAACACATGTCCGTTGGGGAGTGGCAACAAGCAGAGAACATCATTTGGAGAATCGTACAACAGACAGCTTTCCCAGAAGAATTCACCAATTTACTAAACAGCAAACCACTGGCAAAGAATAGTCGACTACTGAAACTAAATCCATTCTTGGACGAGCAGCAGCTAATTCGAGTAGGAGGAAGGCTACAGAATGCATCAATTCCATATAATACAAAACATCCCATCATTTTGCCACAGGAACATTCCATAACCCATTTGCTAATTGATAAGATACATCTAGACACGTTACATGGTGGAACATCACTGGTATTGAGCACGAGCCGGCAAAAATACTGGATCCTCAATGCAAGACGATGCATCACGACTCGTATACACAAATGTGTCATCTGCGCCAAACAAAAAGGAGAAACGATGACACAATTAATGGGACAACTACCAACACCAAGAGTCAACATCAGTAAACCATTTACTAGTGTTGGTATTGACTACGCCGGCCCAATAACAATTAAGGCATCTAGAATTAGAAACGCCAAGCTGCAGAAGGCCTACATCTGTGTGTTCGTATGTCTTAGCACCAAGGCGATCCACATCGAGTTGGTGTCCAATTTATCTTCATCAGCATTTCTTGCCGCACTACGGAGGTTTACAGCCCGACGAGGATTGTGTACAGATATATTTTCCGACTGCGGTTCCAATTTCATCGGTGCGAAATCTACGTTGGACAATGACATGAAACAAGCCCTCAAGGAAGCGACTACCGAAGCAGCCCGCGATTGCGCATCACGAAGAATTACGTGGCATTTCAATCCACCAGGGGCACCACATTTTGGAGGTATCTGGGAAGCGAGCGTAAAATCCATCAAGCACCATTTGTACCGGACAGTAAGGAATGCTATACTCACCTTTGAAGAGTATACAACCCTACTCATACAAATAGAAGCGTGTTTGAACTCTCGCCCTCTGTGCTACGTCCGTAATGATCCAGAAGATACTCTTATTCTCACCCCGGGACATTTTTTGATTGGGCAAGCCCTGAATGCCTTTCCCGAATCACGAGACGCGCTTGAGTCTACATCACTGCCACAACGTTGGAACTACATCCAGCTTATGGTCAAACAATTTTGGAGAGAATGGACTAAAGCCTATCTACACCAGTTACAGCATAGGCCAAAATGGCAAAGGGAACAACCACCAGTGCAAATCGGGGACATAGTACTCATAAAACACGAAAATACGTCACCAACAAGCTGGCCTCTTGGGACCATCGAAGCAGTATTCCCAGGAAGAGACGGATTGATTCGCGTCGTGCAAGTGAGGACAAGCCACAATACATTCCAGCGGCCAATCACCAAAATTTGCCGCCTACCAATCGAGCCACCCAAGAATACATCAGAATTACCGTCTCTTTAATGAGACAACGATTCTTGTGTCGTCTTGTTAAATGTTTGTATCGTGATTCTCCTTATCCCTGTTCCCAACATGCACTATCTAACCAGTATTTAGTTATTCCAGATATTCAACCAAAAGCGTCACCAAGATGTCAAACAACCAATTCGACTACACGGAAGCCGACTTAGCAGCCGTTGAAGACAGCTGGCTATACCCAAGTGGTGGTAGCCCCCCAGGAAGTCCCTTCTTAGAAATCGACTTCGATATAGAGGCGGAGTTAGAAACGCTGGCCAGTATAGATGCCGGTCAGAAGCGAAAAGGTGGAGCTGCCGATTCATCCGAACCACCATCTAAACGCGATGAGCCACTCAAGGCATCCACACCAACCAGATGTCAGCAGCAACAAGTACCAAAGGGTAACGAAAGGGTCAACGTCCCAAGAGCAAAACCGACTCCTCCTAGAGCAGCAAAATCTAGGAAGACACAGCCGAATAATTATTGGAGTGTACCCCAAAAACCGGTTCCAAGGAGGAATTTCGAAGTGATGCCCTGTGGACCAGAAATCCGTATCCGTACGGCACCGAAGCGGATCCCCACGTCCAAAATAGCAGCTATAGCTACACCAAGCACCAGGGAACCAGCTACAGTTGAGACGTCAGTAAATTCAGCCACTGACCAACCAGCGACGAAAACGGTCATCATCGACCTCACCAGGACGGCATCAGAGGAATCCACCAAGGTCGCAGCCTCAACACCATATCGAAACCAGACCATCACACGGCCCAAACTGCAGGAACCAGTTATAATCAACGGCCGGGAAATCCATCAGTTGGAAATGCTACGCCCAACGACCACCCTCAAGGAGTTAGAGATGCGACGCGACAACGATTTTCAGCGGTTCATCACACGAGAGGGAGAAGACTTATTCCTGCCAAAACACCTCCTGCAAAAAATAAATTTTCCAAAAATCCAACTTACCAAAAAGAAGGAGCACACAATCAACCTACCCAACAAGTTCCAGGTCAGGGTGCAGGTTAAGGCAGACGGGCGAATCGTATTCCACCACCACCATAAGCGTGGAATCAGCAAACAAAAACCTCCCTTGAACGTAACCGTTCAACAGGGTGGAGAATGTTTAGCCCCAAGGCGCTAAATATTGTCAAAAATAAAAAAAGAGAAAAAAAACTCACCAAAAAAGCTAATCAATATTTATTTTTAAGCAATGTACATATGTATACAGTTATTTTTATTATGCAATATAGAAACCTAAAAAGAAAAAGAATTAATTTATGTCTTGAATAATAAAAACATGATACATGTATACGTACCTGTAACTCAAAACTGAAATATAAAAAAAATGAATTAAAAACCAAAAAAAAATAAAACGAAAATGAAATATATAATAAAAAATTAAGTCAAAATGAATAAATTATACTGAATGTACATGAAAAACATTACAAATAAATACATAAACAAGGAACATGAAGTTACAAGAAAAAACAACAACAACAACACTACAAATCAAGTCAACATAAAAATAAGACAAAATAACACAAATGGAACACAAGTAACTTAATAGATTTATTAAATAAGTGGTAAAGACCACTTTTTTCACCAAATAATTAATTTAAATTGAAGCCCCAGGTGAAAAAGGGACTTCAAAAACACCCGCTGACAGGTGTAAACACGAAACCTAAAATAGCGAAATCCACGCGAATTTCATGACACCGACCACCAAAATATCACAAAAAACATGAAACATGCATAACTACACAAACTACAAACACTGAGATTACCTGTGATCAACACAAAACAGGTAAAAAACGCGAAAACTATTGCGCGAACTTTAACGCGCCGAGAAACGTCAAAATAACATCGACTCAAAACATATGGGATATCAAATCGATGTAATTTTCGATGATGAATTTAATGGTGTTGCCCGAAAATCGAAATTATTTATGGGAAAAAAGATATTTTAAAAAATATAATTTACCATAAGGATAATGAGAGGGAAAAGGATATTAAACAGGATAAAAAAAAGGAAAGAGATAATAGTATGAATTTAAAATTTATCCGTTGATAGTGCAGCAATTTAATTAAATATCCCAAAGGGAAATTTTTAGTACAGAATAAAATATTGATAAAATATTAAAAGGAATGATAGAAAATAGTGAGAAATATTGAAAATAGAATGAATAAAATATTAGAAAAAATATCGAAAGCCAAACAAGGCAATAATATGGAGTTATTAAAGAATTTATAAGTAAAAAATAATTTCCCTAAAAATTTCCCAATTATCGCAAAGGACGAAAATGCAGTTCAAACAAGAAAAACCGTTGAACTCGGCCTATATAAACCCGAGCTCAGAAGCAGTCAGCCTCTCTGTTCGTCAGAAAGTTCCAAGAGGTAAGCCAAGTAATACGATCCGACATATGCCAAACTCTGGTAATTGGATATTTATATGCTTGGTGCTGGGTATTCAATTTAATCAAATTTATTGCAAGTAATAAGTGTTGATACATGCCATATCCTGGTAATCGTCGACACTATATGCTTGCATCCTTTCAGGTATTCGACGAGGGACACATCATTATTCGTTAAGTTAAAAGTGTACTAGTGACAATTATTTTTAATATTAAATATTAGATAAGTGAAGTGTGTAATAATTTAAGGGCATAACTCAATAAAGTCTGAATGTTAACTGCCACGTCAGCGTTCTTATTTCAAACATACCTATTTATCATATTTCAGGTATTTGCATTAAACAAGCTTAACTATTATTAAAGTCGGAAAATTTTGCTTTGTTCAATTTTTTATACTTAAATTGGATTATACATATATAAATTAATATAACAGCCCGTTACTGCTATACAGTTGTTCATACGGTGAATGTTAATAATTCCCGCTAAATGTGTATTCGTAAAAGTATTTTTTATTCGAAGAAAAAAAATTTCACTAATGTTCCACCAATATAATGGGAATTATTTTCCAAACGAAAGCAATTTATATTTTATTTAAGCGTTGCATTTACTATTTTTTTTTTTCAATCGCACGTAAGTTTTGTAAGTTCGTATATCTAACGGCGTAACTTTATGCGCTTTTAAAACTTTCTTCATATACTTCCTTACATTTGAATAAGTTTTGGAACTCACATTAAATATTTTGAAATAAAGAAAAAAAAATATTCACTTTTAACCAAAATGTAATTTACATGAACTGATAAAAAAATGTTTTCCCACCTTAAGGGCCGTACGCACCAAGCAAGTTTAACTTAAGTCTGTGTTAAGTTTATGCACCAAGCATATTTAAACTCAATTTAAGAAAATGGTCTAGACTTATGACGGCTTGCAAGTTGTCATAAACTTTTAAGTCAGGAAATTTCGAATGAAAGTTCGAAATTAATATAAAGTGAAAAATAAAGTATTGGTAATTTTGCTCCAAACGGAATTTTTCTTTTCAGTAGATGTAGAATCGGTTTTTTCTATGTTCAATTGTCGATTTATATTTCAAGACTAAAATTTATTATCAGGTCTTTTTCTTTTGCGGTAAAATTTTTTGTTCTCTTTAATTCTCCAGCTATCAGTGGTGTATTGTCTACAAATAAAATAGAAATAGAAATACCCTTCTAAATGATTCTAATTAAAACATTACACGGTGTAATTCAGACTAATGTTCTGACAGTTCGAAAGATTCGAAATTTTTTTTAAGGGTACGTTCAATAGTTTTTTTGTCTTTTGATTTGTTACCGTGTGGTGGATACCACAAATCTGCGGTAGTTTAAACTAGACATAAAATTAAAACTGATTTAAATTAGCTTGGTGCATACGGCCCTAATACGGCAACCCGCTCCCATAAAAAACACCATTGCTACGAATCGGCAAACAATGCCTCGGAACCGGACGGACAGCACGACGACGACCTTTGCTTTTCGAACAAGGACACGAATCGGATCATGGAATGTGAGAACACTGCTGGCTGAGGGACGGCTGGATGAAGTCCTCAACGAGATGAATCGATATAAAATCAAGATCATGGGACTTAGCGAGACCAGATGGCCCGATGCGGGGGAACATATCTGCCCAAACGGTGAGTCCTTCTTATATTCTGGTAGAAACGAAACTGAAAGCCGTAGGAGTGGCGTTGGCGTAATACTCACCAAAGAAGCCAGGTCCATCCTCATTAGCTGGTCACCGGTTTCTGAGAGGATTGTTACCGTGCGCCTGCGTACCAGACTAAGAAGTACTACGGTAGTCCAATGCTATGCTCCAACTGAAGACGCAGAAGATGACATCAAGGACGAGTTCTATATGCGACTGAATGAGGTTTTTCGCTCTATTCCAAGGGGAGACATCATTGTTTTAATGGGTGACTTAAACGCTCAGATCGGCCGTGACAACACCGGCCTTGAACACACAATTGGAAACCAAGGCCTAAGCCAAGTTACCAATAACAATGGTGAGCTTTTCGTTGACTTTTGTAGTTCCCACCAACTCATGGTAGGTGGAACTTACTTTTGTCACAAGAAGATACACAAAGAGACCTGGGTATCGCCCGATGGTAGAACGAGAAATCAGATAGATCACGTGGCCGTTAGCCGCAGATGGAGAACTATTCTTGAGGATGTCAGGAGTTTCAGGGGAGCGGATACTGGAAGCGACCACCATTTGGTTGTAGCAACTATTCGCCTTAAAATCGCCGCAATCAGAAACGTGCAACATGATGCTATAACCCGTAGACGGTTTAACGTAGACCTTCTGCGGGAGAGCGTTAAAAAGCGGGAATTCGCTGGAAACTTTTTAGAATTATTAAACCAGCAAACCGTTTCTGACGACACAAATATTGAGGAATTGTGGAGTACGACAAAGGGCGCGATATTGACGGCTGCGGAAACAAGAATCGGTTATGTCCAAAGAAACCAGCAACACTGGATCTCGGACACAACCTGGCAAATAATAGAACGCAGAAGGGCCCTCAAAAATAGCGTAAACTCCACAAACGACCCGGAAAGACGTCACCAATTAGAACGGGAATACTCCCAATTACACCGGGAGGTTAAGAGAAGTGTCCGGCGTGATAAAAGGCAGCAGATAAACGAGCTCGCAGAAAAAGCGGAAAACGCGGCAAACACAGGCAACAGTAAGGTGCTGTACCAAATCACTAAACAGCTCTCGGGAAAGCACTCTACTAAAAAGCATGCCGTTAAGAGTGCGGATGGAAGGCTGCTGTGCAGCGACGAAGAGCAACTCCAAAGATGGAAGGATTACTTCTTCGCCGCCCTGAATGGTACACTTACACAGGAACCTCAGGAAAACAGCAACAATGCACAGCCAATAAGAATCACCACCCGGGCCCCATCCAAGACGGAAATAGTAACCGCAATTCATGCGATGGCCAATGGTAAAGCAGCTGGGAAAGATGGCATCCCGCCAGAATTGTTGAAAGCCGACTCAAGCCTCATAGCAGATGCGCTTCAGCCAATCCTAGAAATAGCATGGAACACCTGTACCTTTCCGGAGGATTGGACGGAAGGTATCATAGTCAAAATACCAAAAAAGGGGGACCTAACAATATGCGACAACTGGAGAGGCATCTGTTTACTATCTACAGTGGGCAAAATTTTGTCCCATATATTACTATCTAGGATAAGTGAGGCAGTTGACCGAACGCTTAGGAGGCAGCAGGCCGGATTCAGGAAGGCCGCTCCTGTATTGATCATATTAACACCTTGAGAATAATAGTGGAGCAGTCTACTGAATTCCGATCCCCCCTTTACCTTGCTTTCGTAGATTATGAGAAAGCGTTCGACTCGGTCAATAGGAGCTTTATATGGCAGGCACTACGGCGACGTGGATTGCCTGATAAAATAATAGAATTGATAAAAGCCCTATATAACAATTCCAAATGCAGAGTTCTCCATAATGGAAAATTATCCGACAGCTTTGAGATGAGCTCAGGAGTACGACAAGGATGCCTACTTTCGCCTTTACTATTTCTTATAGTAATAAATGACATCCTTGTCGGCGCTCTAGATAATCGAACAGGCGGCATACAATGGGGTTTGGTAGACCGCCTTAAGGACCTCGACTACGCCGATGATATCTGTTTGCTGGCCCACAGACACCAGGACCTCAAAAACATGTTGAACAATTTGGCAACAGAAAGTAGTCCAGCAGGCTTAAGGCTAAATCCAACTAAAACTAAAGAAATGCGGATAAATGCAAACACCATTGAACGGACAGCGCTGAATAACCGTGACGTGGAACTGGTAAATAAATTCTGCTACCTCGGTAGTGTTATTACCGAAAATGGTGGGGCAGAAGAAGACGTAAGTTCCAGAATAAACAAAGCACGAGGCGCATATGCATGCCTGTCCCGCATATGGAGATCAACGGAGATCTCAACTAACACCAAATTGCGGCTGTTCAACTCCAACGTTAAGGCAGTTCTTTTGTACGGTTGCGAAACATGGAAAGTCACCCAATTCATCACAGGGCGCCTACAAGTCTTCATCAACAGATGCCTTCGTCGTATCCTGAAAATCCGCTGGCAAGATAGAATTTCAAACGAAGAACTTTGGCGCCGTGCCGGCCAAGAAAGGATAGACGACCAAATCAGGCGAAGGAAATGGAATTGGGTTGGCCACACCTTGCGACGCGAAAACGAAAACCTAGCCAAACAGGCCCTTGACTGGAATCCGCAAGGTTCCCGTCGAGTAGGAAGACCTAGAACAACGTGGAGGAGAACCCTACTAGAAGAAGCCGCAACAACTGGGAGATCCTGGTCGGAGCTGAGAGCTGTCGCGCAAAACAGAGTCCGCTGGAGGGCAACTGTTTCCGCCCTATGTCCCATGAGGGATTAAAGGAGTTTAAAGAAGAAAAGAAGATACGGCCCTAAGTGGCATAGCGATTTATATTTTCCTAAATTGAATTATAAAATGAGAATAAACAAGTCTCCTAAATATTGTTTTAAATTAAAAGTAATTTCTAATATGAATTTTAAATTTAAGAAATTTAAATGATGAAAAAGAAATAGCTTTATTCCTGGATTTTGGATCCCTTTGTTCTTCGTCTGCCCTTATCCATGTGCATCTCGTTGCATTGAATTCCTTGAGTTGATTCCATTTGTTGCGTTTTTCTTTATTTAAGCAGGAAACCGTTGTACGTGGAAAATGCTTTTCTTTTGTGGTGCTTTCTTCGGCTGGTTTTGAACAAAAAAAATTTTTTCTATTTGTTTTTTTTCTTGTGTGAGGTATTAGGTCCAAACGTACTGCGGCCATTAATTTGGCCTATTGTACTACAGCCCCCTACACCTCATATTTGTAGGACAGACCGCTTGAACAGGTTCAGCAGTCTGGTTTGTCGCTTAGACTAGAGTGTTCGAGTAGGGCCTCTTAGGGGACGGCATAGGAGGAAGTTCCCTCCGAGGAACCGCTTAGAGTTGGCCAGTCCAGGCGCGGACCTCCAGCATTCAGTATGTTTCATCAAAGTCCGATCGGCCAGGGCCCTTTGCAGCAAGCTGGAAGGTGCCCCAATAGCCGGCTCTGAACCAATGAATGCAATACCAGAGCCCTCTTTAGCCAGGGCATCCACACTTTCGTTGTAATTTGATTGAGAACACCCAACTCATGAAGAGCATGTTGGAAGTCCCAAACTAATTTCGACTTGGTCTTACGGCACCTTATCGCTCTAATTGCCGCTTGGCTATCAGAGAAGATAAAAATCCGTTTATTTTGGTAAGCCCTTGTTAAGTTCTCATGAGTGCATGCCAGAATAGCGTACACCTCTGCTTGAAAGACAGTTGTTAGAGTGCCTAGGCTTATCGCCCGGATAAATCTGGGGCTTTCACTCTAGATTCCGGGTCATACACCTGTCTCCGTTTTTAGAAAAAGAGCAATATTTCTTTTTAGGTGATACTCGAGAGTGTCTTTTTTAATTGTACAAATAACTAAAAAAAAAATTTTACAACAATAGAAAAAATAAATATTTCGAGTATTTCGATTTTTCATACGAATAACATAAAGAAAACGAACATGTCCTATAATAGCTGCGATCCATTGGGCCATTTTTTCTACTCGCGAGCACATTACCAATGGAACACGATTTTCGACAATTACTAGTAAAATAAAACCTCAAAGTAATTGTTTATTTTAACAGAGAGGATTAATGTGTGCTCTAAGAGTTTATTTTGGAGTAAAAGTGGTATAATATAATACATATTTATTTTATATAACAAAATATGTAAAGGAAGTTATGTACAGTGCTGCGTAAAAAATTAAGACCACATTCACTTGGCTTTGGCTGGGCTTCATTTTCATCTGTGAAAAAAATTCGTCCCAGTCTTTCGGATTCCAATTCCTGTGGTCGTTACCATCTACGCCACAAAACTCTTGCTCGAGCAGGTCTGCATGTGAGGATCTTTTTGTTGTGCTCCGATCAAACTATCCTTTTGCGCAAAGGATTCGTCAAATGTGACCAGCAGACGCTTGCATTATGGAGATCTGCCGAAAGAGCAGGGCTCGATTTTCTTTAACTAACTTGAGGAAAGAACGTCCAACATGTCTTATTACAATTTTTTTGTGTCCTGAAGTTGTCCTGTTCTGATCGGTCCAGCATTCATTTTGCAGTGCATTCGGCAAATAATTGCAGTGCATTTATAATTTATATTGCAATACCGTCTTGTTTTATTTTAATGAAATTATTACAGGAAATGGACACTAGATTTCGGTACAATTTGAGTGTTTCATTTATGTGCCTAACATATCATTCGAAAGCTGTAGACATCGAAAGTAAAAGTTTCACGATAAAGTGTAGGTGGTCTTAATTTTTTACGCAGCACTGTATTTTGTATATTTTCTTTAAAATAATTTTTGGCCAACCCTAGAGAACATAAGTTCTCCTTTCTCATAAAAACACGGTTGCCCATCACGGCGGCTGAATCAAAAATAAAATGGAAATGGTGATACAAATCGTATTGAAAAGTGGTAGGTACAACCCGTATATACAGGCACAATAACAAAATTAAAAACGTCCTATCTCGAAAACGGGAAGAGATAAACCCGATTGATCATTTTTATGTACTCCATTGTTGATCATTTTTTATGTACTATCTACCACATTATGTACTATCTACCACATTACCCGTTGTGGCAGGATTCCCTGTATACGTAGAACAACAATTTCTTGGCCTATTGCGTCATACTTGGACACCCTAATTTTTTAACTTTATTAACTTCCCAGTATAGGAAGTTATTGTAATCGGTCCGAAAATCGAAATCGAAAATTTCAACGTATTTTCATCTTTCAAGGTCCCAGGAGCATTTTAAGCAAAAACTTGGGAGGAAGTATGTGTGTGTGTGTGTGTATGTGCGTACGGATGTGGTCATTTTTTCCTGCACGATATCGCGCGAACCAAACCTGATATCGACTTCGTTGAGGTGTTGTTCGAAGCGTATTAACCGAAATATGATCTGAAAAGAATTTCATGAAATTCGGTCGAGCCGTTTTTTTGTTTAAGCGACATAAGTAATTTTTGTACCTGCACGATATCGCCCGAACCACGAAAGATATTGACAGCCGATATTGAGTGCCGTTCGAAGCGTATTAGCGACAATATTATCTGAAAAGATTTTTATAATATTCGGTCCAGCGGTTTTTTGTTTTAAATTACTTAAGTGATTTTTGTACCTGCACGATATCGCGCGAACTATAAAAGATATCGACTTAGTTGACGTGCCGTTCGAAGAGTATTAACCAAAATATGATCTGAAAAGATTTTCATAAAATTCGGTCGAGCCCTTTTTTTTGTTTAAGCGACGTAAGTGATTTTTGTACCTGCACGATATGGCCCGAACCACAAAAGATATTGACTTACTTGAGGTGCCGTTTGAAGCGTATTAGCGACAATATAATCTGAAAAGATTTTTATAATAATCGGTCCAGCGGGTTTTTGGTTTAAATGACTTAAGTGATTTTTGTACCTGCACGATACCGCGCGAACTAAAAACTATATCGACTTCATTGAGGTGCCGAAAAACATTAATACATCAATTTTATATACATTTTCGTCATCCTAATCTTGTAAGTGCGCACATTTAGTTTGACATTTTAGCGAAAATATTGATAAACAATTGTGACAAATTCTCGGTATTATGCGTATATTCTATATTGCCTATTGTTCATTTATTATTAAAATATCCAATCATAATATTCAACATCCATCATACTGGGAAGTTGATCGTGTGGACCGAAAGGGTCGAACCCACATCCCAACTAGTTATAATAGTAATTAAACGCTACAAGGTTTACTTTTGCTTCAAAAGACTCCCGTTATTATTTGTTACTTAGGGAGTACTCACTTTAGAATCAGGAAGTGATCGGTGTATACTAACTTTTGACACTGACTATATGCCTTCTTCTTGTTTAGCGGTTCTACAAACTTGATCCTCTCGTGGCCTATTGCAACTGTTCTCTTCACGGGTCCCCATTCTGAGCCGAATTTATCTTGTTGGGAAACCCAAAGGTCGGGGGGACCTGGCCTATAGGCCATACTACGTATCATCCCTCGTTTTCACACTCCATAGATCTTACCGCAGAGAGGGTGTATGCAGCAATATTGTTTGTATACAAATTCACTGGTATACCAGTATAAGTATTCGAAAATTAAAATATATAAATTAAAATATAAATATTTTTCTTAGTTATTAAATTTAATCTTTTAAAATCTATTTTACTGAGAAGGAGTTTGGTTTTGAATTTTAGGGGCCTTTTCTAACATGTTAGATCCACCTCTACTATTATTTAATAATAATAATAATAGAGTTTCCCTTCTTAAGCAGAAGGCGCACTTCTCAGCTGGGCTGAGAAACATTTACCACGACCACGTGGGCTCGGCTGAGACATGCAAACATATAGAAATAAATATAAGTACTAAAACACTCTAACAAGGAAGCGTGCTACAACAAAGAGGGAGTGGGTACACCAAGGACTCACGTCACATTAGGAAGACTAAACATAAAAGATCAAAAACAATCAAACAGAGAAGCATGCAAAACTAAAAAGGCGAGTGAGGCACGCAGAGAGTCACGCCACATTGAGAAGGGTCCTTTTAAGGACAACTTCACTAGTTAGCAAGCTAAACACACTCCTATTGTTGTTAGTATTTATAAGCATGCGATTAACGGGTTCGAACATGCCATAATTGGTGTTAGAGGAATTAATGTGCAAGAGAGGTTCACCTCTCAGGTTGTAGTTATTCACTCTAAATGACGCGCGGCTTCTTAAGAAACCAGAGTCCACCTTGTCATTCATCAGTGGATGAGAGAATATAACGTCAGTTACCTCACGGCGTTTATGGAGAAAGCTTAAGTTGAGCAATTTAAGTCTGTTCTCATAAGGCGGATGAGCAAGTGGGTCATCCCACGGGAGGTGGCTGAGTGCAAACCGGACGAACTTCCTTTGAACCGATTCGATTCTACTAACATGGGAGGAGTAGTAAGGAGACCATACCTGGGAAGCGTAGTCAAGCAAAGGCCTAACCAAAGATACGTACAGGTGTTTATTGACGAGGGGGTTGTTGAACTCTTTGGACCATCTTTTTATAAATCCCAGGACTGAATTGCCCTTGGAGGAGATATAATTGATGTGGGTGGAGAAATCCAACTTACTTTCTAACCTAACCCCAAGATCGATTACAGATTCAGTACAGGAGACCTTGTTGTCAAGGAAAGTATAGTCATAAGTTATAACACCACGTTTCCTACAAAAATGGTTAAAGTAAACTAATTCCTTTTAAAGCAAAGCTATAAAAGGGACAGAAAAACCTCTAGCTTAATTAAAAAAATTAAAACTGATATTTTGTGTCGGAAAAAGGCAATTGTGGTTGTACATCTTAGCTAGAATACCCTTTAGCAGCCTTACCTTAATCAAGATTTTCCCTTTTGTTTTCTTGTGCAAAGGCTTAAGGATATGAGCACACAAAAATACCATTTGATTCACTACGATTCATTGCAGGAGTTGTAAGCTTATTGTTTCCTTTTGTGGCTATGCAGGATGCTGTTCTTGGCTTTTGTAAGGAAGTCTTTGCCGGAGGCAACTTATTACTTTCTACTCCTTTTCTCATTTGCGATGACTTTTAGTTTAATGGTTTGCTGTAGTGCTTGTAAGAAGCTCCTTTGCAATTTTTACGCATTAAAGTTTTCTCGGTGGCCACTTTAAGTACTTGTGTAAAGCAAGAACTCTTTAAACTATTTTGCAGTATTTAAGAAATAAGTTTCCAGTCGCTTTCTGAGAAAATTAAATGCAATCTAACAAATGATGTAAAACATGGTGTGGATTAATTTGCTTGAAATGTTTTAAAAAATTAAAGATTTAGGAGAAAAAGTTATTTTTAGTGCACTGTATCATGTTTTGTTTTTATTTTTACGACCTCATCTCACGGATTTTACAGAGTTATAGAATACAAATTAAAAATGTACAAGTTATAGAATACAAATTAA